>APFE030246248.1:0-47278 GCA_000404065.3 Pinus taeda
TTCTTGTACTATTTGAAGGATGATGGGGCAACCCCTTTCCCACATGCACAAAATATCATTATCATCAAAGAGGTTTCTAGTAAGCACCTCACCTCTAGTTATTTTAATTTAAGTGATGAGATGTTGGTTTTACCTAAGAGATGACCAACTCTAGTTATGGTAGTCAACACTTACCTTTCTACCCAGAAGCGTAAGAAGGTTGTGAAAAATACAAACCTTAAGTTAATTCCAATGAAATTTGAGAAAAAAAATATAACAACATCATCTAATATTCATATGATATTAGATTCCAAGGATTTTAGGGAAATGCAGAAAAGGGGGAAGGGTCATGTCTCTATTATATTTAAGAGTTGTGGTCAATATAGTTGCCCTTTAATGTCTAATAATTTGGATTGAAATTGAGGGGATGTAGTATGAGGGGTAGGATTTGGAGACACTAAAGAGGGTATTACTCATACTATAGGTAGAAAGCATTCCATCTAAAAGGCCAAAGAGTGATAAACCATTGAATTGTAGTAGAGCAAACAATGCTTGCTTACAATGGCACTTAGATCATCCTCCTTCAATTGCATATTAATGATAATTATATCCTCTAACATTAGGGTACTAAAAATCAAGTGAAACAACAAGTCGAGTACATACTGGAGTTAAATATAATTTAATTATTATTATAAGAGACCATGGGGTCGAGAGACTAGGAATTTATTTTTTTGGACTTTGTTGGCTAGTATAGGGTATTATTATTGGTTGGAATTTGAGTTTGTTATTAACTAATTCCTTTGTTTTTTTATCAAGTATGTGCATGGAATTCATTATCAAGGATTGGACCAACCCATTATTTTGATGAACGTGTATGTTCTATATGAAGGAGTGTAGTATTTTTGACATGATTTATTTTGTTTATAGGTGGTAAGGAGTGGAAGGTTGATTTTTGGGTGGTGATTTTACATCTACTATGAACAAAATGAATGTATTGCTAGCGGGGGAGAAGCCAATGTTGATTGTCTAGCTAATATTTCTTCTTCATTAGATAAAGCTAGCATGTTTGATTAATGTGAAGCACATCTCCATCAACCTACTTAGAGGAACAAATGTGGGGTAGGAGGTTGTTTTAAGGCATCTAGATAGATGCCTTGTTTCTAATAAATTATTTAATGGTGTCAATAGGGTTGTGTCATGTAGTTGATGGTGGAATTTCAAATCATAGTCCAATTTTCTTATAACTTGAGCTAGCTCATTTCAAGTCCTATGATCCCAATAATTTCAACTCAAGTTGCTAATGGACAAAGAATTCAAAGAAATTGTAAAAACTACTTGGAGGAACTTCAATAGGAACCACATTGCTTCTACCATTGAATAGTTGGTAGTGTCTCTAGTAGTGAAAGGTGAGGTGGTTTCTTGGACTAGGGAAATATATTTAAATAGAGACAAAATAATAAAGGAAAATTAGATGGTATTGACACATAATTAAATAATAACTCTTTTGGTACATTTAATAAGCCTAGACTTATTAAAGTTAGAGAACTAGAAGCTAGGAAGAGAATTACTAAATAATTAGGAAGTGAAGTGCAAGTTAAAAACCTAAGTGGCTTGGTTGTAATTGAGCAATGAGAATGCTAAATTCTTTCACCATTTTTCTAACTATAGGAAAAATATTAATACTATTTGGAAACTTTATTGCAAGGCATTTGCAATGAAGGTCAATTACAATAAGTCTACCATTTATTTTAATGACCCATGAGTTTAAAGAGGAACGAGAAATCAATAATATTTTTCCCTTTATACAACTAGATTTACAAGATAAATTAAAATTTCAGAATTTAATTGAAGAACAAACTATTATGGTAAGTGATATTGGAGCTAGTGGATTGGTAAGATAGAAAAGAGCATTCATTTATTGTGTAATGTGTAGCTTTTCAATATTGGAAGATTAAAATTGATAAATATTTTTCTTAGAGAAATATGAGTCCATTGGCATTCATTAGCTCGTATATTAAAAGGAAATAACAAAGTGACTATATTGAACTACACTTGACCAACTGGAAATCATTAGTGGGACCCAAAGGAGAAGAACGTTAAGGGCTCAAATAAAACCCTAACTACTAAAATCCTTTGGAATCAGATTTCAAAATAAAGTCCTTGGGAAATAATACTTATCTAAAGTACATAAACCCCTCCTATCTATATTTGGGGAATCTAGTTAGCATGCATTTATGCTAGGATTGAGGGGTGCATGTGTATACATTTCAATTTTTTACTCAAACCAATGCTCTATTATAGTTGACAACAAAATTTCATGGATTTCATAGGTTGGGATCTTATGGTTGACAAGGCCTATTCTTGAAGGTTCTTTGATCAAGCTTGTCAAGGGCTTCTTTGATGGAGCTTGGCAAGGAAAATTACAATAGAAGAGCATTAGAGATGTATTATACTTATATTGCAATATTAGCGATGTTTCTGAACTTTTAGCTAAACTTTAAATAAAAATAGTCAAAAAAGTTATATTTCCAAAACGTCTAGAATAAAAATATTTACAATAGTGTACATTATGGTTTACTTTACTTGATAAACTTAACCTAAAATTAATATTTAATTAATCAAAAGATTGTTTCATTATGATTGACTTTATTTAATCAACTTACTATTAATATTTGATGAAGCGAAAGTTAATTTTCATGTACACTTCCATTCAGCGAAACCATTTTTAAAGAATGGGAGTATCATGTATTTCTATATAACTTGTACCTGATTTTGACTACCAACAAAATTAGATTACATATAGCCATAATCTCCACCTCTATGCATTACTAGATTTTGTTTTGAGTGCATCCACTTTAGAAGTGGAAGGTTGTCTAAATGATGCCAAAGGTACAAGAGAGGATTTTTTTTTAGGGATTATAGCCATCAACATAGCACGCATTTGGATCATCATGCCGCATCGTCACATTGAGTTCTATGACTGTGAAGAATTATAATTGAATCTTCGTTTAATTCACTAGTTCCCACGGGGTATGATAATCTCCTAGACTACTCTTGGTAGTTTTTGAAAATGGATCCTACCATATGTTCTTCAACAAATGGCTCCAAGAGGCAAATAGAAGTGCAAGGTTGCTACAATCTTAGTCTTGGACTTAGCAAGATGTAGAAGCTATAGTAAAGGCTTATAGATATTCCTTGTTTCCTAATATTCATCTAGTCCAAGAGGCAAAATATGACACAAAATTTTATAGGGCCTACACAGAGGATGTAATGGTAGATCTAGTCATTGTGAGTGTCATCCCTAATTTAGGTTTCATTGATGCCCACATAGCTTTTCCTTCAAATGTGACACAAGTTTTCTTGCACATGTGATATACTTCTCTGATGCAATTAAGAAATAAGGTCTAACTAAAGTACCTCTAGGCTAATGTACATACAAAATTCAAGCTCCATCTTGAGAAATTTGACCTCCCACTCCCTTAGACATTAGATCTCCATTTAAAATTAGGATTTTAAACACTTAACCTAATTCTTCATAGAGCTTGTAATTTTCTTATAAAGCTTTAAAATTTTCTATAAATGAGAACCAAAAAGTTTGAATAAAGGAAAACAATTGCAAATGTATGTTAGTGTAAGATTAAAGACGAATTATGTTTTTATTTCTTTTTCAAGAAAGAAAAAGTAGTTGAACCCTAGAAGATTAGATTGAGAATCCTCATAAGATTCATCTAAATATGTCAGTTGTGTGGAAGATTGTGATTGAGTGTTTCACAGTCATTAATCAATGTTTGGCATGGAAGGTTGGGATGGGGATCAGGTTAAGATAAGCGAGGACCCATGGTCTAGATGTATGGCCCATTTTCAATTTCATCCTGAGCTTATAGTTGTCGTGGCAGCTCAAGAAAGAAGAACTTTAAATGATATTTCTAACCTAGACACTTCTACCATCTAGGCTCAAGGGTGGATGAATTCCCAAGATCTTAATATGTCGGTTGTTTGGCATCATCGATGGTCTATCTATACCAATGCGCTTATTAGATCTCATGTCAGGATCCATGATCGGGAGGATGAATTGTAATTAATCCACTCCGCATGAAGTTTATACTCCAAAGGAAGGCTATATTTACATTTATGCTAACTAGGCTCCTGAGAAGCCTTCTTGATGGTGGAAGTCTTTATGGAAGTTGTAGCGCCCGACAAAGGATAGATTATTTCAATGCTGCCTTCTTGCAAACATAATTCTTATGGGTGACAATCTTCAAAATCGTTGCTTTGTTTGTCCATGTTGGTGTCCCTTCTGTAAAAATGTTAAGGAATAAGTAGATCACATATTTCTGCAGTATCATATATCCTCCCAGTTATGGACATTGGTTTGTGAGATGATGGACGTAAGATATTTATGGCATGGTGAATCATTAGGGAGGCTTGGTTCACCTGGTGGCACAAGGTTAATCCCCACAAACTATGAAATCTCCCCCTATTATCAGCGGGGGCTTATGGCTTGGTCGAAACAATATTATATTTCAAGATAAGTCATCGTGTTGTGATAGGTTGATAGGTCAGATTATTGCCATATATGATCTCATCCTAGATGATCCTATCATCAACAAATCTCGACAATTTCATGAGGAATAGGTGGACAAATACAACCCATGGGCTTATTTTGATGGATCCTTGCAAATTGGAAATCAATGTGAAGGAGGAGTCATTATGTATTTAAATGAGCATCAATTCTTTAAGCTCAAAAGTGGTTTAGGGTAGGGCTCAAATAACTATGCGAAACTTTTTAGTCTGAAAATTATTCTCATCTTTGTTCTAGAAAAAGGATGCTGGTAGCTGCAAGTTTTTGGGGATTCCAGGGTGGTCATAAATTGGTTCAGTGAAATTTCAATATGTCACGTGCACACACTCAAGCCCATTCTTGAGGAGGTTTTGAGAATTAAAAGAGTTTTTGATCACATTATTTGTAATCACATTTACAAGGAACAAAATGTTATATCTGATGAGCTTTCGAAGGTGAGCATGCAACAAGCTTGGGGGTCCTGGAAGATCTCAGAGAAAGTCAACATAGATCATTTCGAGTACTACCATAGACCCTTTTCTGAGGGTTATAGGATGTAATTGTCTGGGATTGATTCTACCAATTTTTTAATATCACTATGTTTCCTTTTTATTATAGTTTGTACATGCTTTTTTATATTAGGATATGCAGATATGTAATCAATGCATTTTGGTTATCACAGAATCTAATGCTCTTTAGGTAACAAGACATATGGACAATATATTTTGATGATATGGATTTATGTCTGTTTTTGTAACAACAAATCCTCTTTTTTGTTTACAACAAGTAATTTTCACTATCTTTAACGAAAATTACAATTTTCCCTCGAGGAAAAAGAAAAAAAAAATAGCTTGTTGTCATTCAAAATAAAAATAAGTCTTTCTACTATATTCTTTAGAACACATAAATTTACATCTCTTTCAAACCCTATCATTTAGAATATATAGCAAAACATACTCTACTTACTAATCTTTATCCAATTCTAAGTAACTTTCCTTTTCTACCATAATACAAAAAAACAGACATAATATTACTTGTATTTCTAAAAAGAATCTGAAGTAAATAAAAAAGAAAAAAACATCCAAAGGACCTTTGGACAACTAGCTGCAAAATAAATAAATAATAGCATTTCATAGCTTAATATTACTTGAGTGATGAGAGATATTTTTATCAAAATATGTTTATCTGATTTGACCTGGCTCTGTAGAGCATCTTTCTTTTGACAGTTCTTCTGCCTCATTATTTTTCTCTCTAAAAATATGGGAGTCTAGTCCTATTCATCGAGTTAGCAAGTTCAGGATTCTCCAACTTATTTCTAAAATTATTTCACTCCACCATCACTTATTTCTAAAGATAGCAAACACGGACAATTACTAGAAAAACTTGGCCTTATTCAGGATCAAAAGAAAGCCTCAAATATAAACTGACACCATCACCCAATAAAAGAGCAACAAAAGCCTCAAATATGAAGAAAATTCAAGTAACCTCAAGTTACAATGCCATAGAAAAATCCACAAATCCACACCAGAACTCCAAACACATTTGATGTTCAAGGCCACCAATCTTCTGATTTCGCAAGGCCACTATTCTTTGGATACTGCCGTTCCTTCAAGGAATTTATCAAACTGCAAGGATGGAGTTTTCCATTTATCTTTAGATTACATATCAAAAAAACAAATTAAGAGATCCACCGAGTAGATGAGATATAAAACGAATTAAGAGATCACCATCGTGTAAGAGATCACTTAGAAAAGGAAAAAAAATCACATTTATGTCAGAGAATCAAGACACTTTTGACCACATAAATAATATATTTAATGGAAAAATTAAGAATAAATTATCAATGTAACAAATAAGAAATATGACAAATAAATTATCAATATAACCTAATAACAAAATAGTTCCTTGGGTTGAATTTCAAGGCTAAAATTGCGTTTCTATATATATTGTTGACCTCAAATTTTCAAAACGAAAAATGGTAACATTACAAAAATGTTTCAGATAATGTTCATTCATCGGATATTTCCTGTCATTGAATGCTAATAATCACTGAGTGCAGCACATCTCGACAAAAATGTAACAGTAATTTCTATCCTCTCGAATTTTAAATTATCTCCATCTTCTCTAAGCAAGTATTCATAAATCCATTACAAAAATGGTAACATTACAAAAATGTTTCACATAATGGTATACATGCTCAATGTTCAATGTTCATGTTTAGTGGTATTCAGCTGATATATACATGCTCAATGTTCATGTTTAGTGGTATTCAGCCGATATATACTGTCCGTGAATGACAATAATTTCTATCATCTCGAATTTTAACATATTATTATTATTTCTATTTTCTGTAAACAAACATTCACCAATCCATTTTTTGATAAAAACAGCTAAATCATACACAATTA
Source organism: Pinus taeda (assembly GCA_000404065.3). NCBI lineage: Eukaryota > Viridiplantae > Streptophyta > Pinopsida > Pinales > Pinaceae > Pinus > Pinus taeda. Next base: position 6,949 of record APFE030246248.1, read on the forward strand.
CAGAAATACAATTATATTAAGCACAAATGGTGCATGTGTAATCACACTCACACATAGATTACATTCAGATCACTCTATTAAATAGAGTTTTTGAGATCCAACTTATTCCTAATTTAGAGAGAGTGGTTGAGAGAATTTCTCAACCATCACAAACCAATTTCTCAAATATGGAATGTAAGCATTAACTCCAACATTTTTTAATTAGAATTTTCAATTCTAAATAATATAAAGCAATAATTTCTCTTGTTTTATATGTAAATAATGTCTGAAATCAAATATATTCCCAAAGTGTGTAAATAATGTTTAAATGCTTCATGAATGATAAGATATTTACTGAATGCAGCACATCTAAACAAAACAATAACTATTATATCTTCTCCGTTGGTACATATAGTCTTTCCTTCTTCCATTCCTTTACAAGAAATTCAATCATTACCTGTGACAGAACAAGCTAATTATGTCACGCATCTATACCCTTTTCAAAGTCCTTTGAATTGCATGTTTTCGAAAGAAAATAAAATGATAGACTTATAGGAAGAGGGATGCGTTGAGAAAATGGCCCTTTGCTTCTAAGCAAGTTCTCGTATATTGCATTAGATCCGGAGATAGCATAACATGGAGAAACACATTTTTAGAAAAATAATATTAATACCAACATGGAAAAATGAATTAATTCTGCTGAATGAACCATAAAAATATACCGTAGACCAGGCTCAGAAAGCTGCTTAGCTTTTTCCGGAGGTTTATTTCCAACCCATTGCTGCCTCATTTCAGTCCACAAAATAAAGGCTGCAATACGAACATAAATTTCAGAGGCTAAACCCCAAATAAAAAGATTCATTCTAGTTTTATATTTAGTTTGACGTGGCCTGTTATTATCAATCCTTTCACTTAGTTGAGATGGTCCTACAATATTTCTATTTAAATAATGATGAATAAAAAGGAACAGGGCACATATTTTCCATGGTTGGCAAACTCAGTGTTTTCTGTGTTGGCATTTACTGCCACAGAATCAACATGTTGGCTCGATCCACTTTTGTTGGACTGTACTGTATCGTTGTCATGGGAGAAGGTAGGTTCCTTCTTGCTTCGTGCCTGAATTTTCAACTTCTTCGAGCTCTTATCCATTGTACTGACCAGAGATGGTTTTGCACAGAGCACCACTGTTCTGTTACACAGAAGGTTTTATGAATTAGCATCAATAACCAGCACTGAACATTGGTTGCAGCACGCTAATCCAATGCTTTAAATTAGTGAGGAAAATAGAAATTAGTGTCATTATTGTCACTGGTTTGAAGTCATGAATTTGGTGATGACAGGAAGAACAGGAAATACAACTAGAATGCCTGCAAGATATTTTATATTTCTATGTATGGAAAAAACAGTTGTAGTGATGGAAGCCTAATGCTGGCAGGTCATAACAACTGTCTTTATTTTTATTAGTAACCTATATTCCAATCAAAGTGTTTCTTTTGGGGGATTGGTGGGGGAGGGGAACAAAAATGTTTACACTAGCTAGTTCTTGCAGGTGTCCCGAGAGACCATGCTCAGCCATGAGAAAGGGTCAACTTTTTGGGTGAGATAGTTCTTGCAGGTGTCAAGAGAGACTATGCTGAGCCATGAGAAAGGGTAAACTTTTTGGGTGAGAGGGGAAAGGGGAACAAAAATGTTTACACCACCTCGTTCTTGCAGGTGTCTAGAGAGACCATGCTGAGCCATGAAAAAACATAAACTTTTTGGGTGGAAGGGTGAAACAGAAATGTTTACATTGGCTTCTTTCAAATTGGTTTATCTTCATTTATTACAAACTGGGAATTTGATGCTTTAATTAGATCATCTGATGATTATTTTGCCTTCGATGATTGTCCTTCATGTTATCATTTTCCCACTAATATATCAAATGGCAGTTGTTTTACATCCTTCTATCTTCATCTTTCAGCATCTTACTATTCGGATTTTTGTCAAGCAGTTGAGGCACTTCAATCTCCACTGATTGTTATGTGAGGTCCTCATTGTCTTGACATGACTGTTGAATATAATCATATCTATTTTCCCTCAGAAGATTCTCATTATAATCCCATGTCTTTAACTGAAAATCAATCTTTTCAAATATTTTGGAGTTTTCAAGAGGATCATCATGAATTTTATGATCCAATCGCTGAATTGTTGGAGAAATCTTACTCGGCAAGCTCCATTGCAATAAATAGGTTTCATCCTTTTCTCATGCTTATTAAGTAGGATGACGTAGAAGAAGGTGCATTCGCAAGAATTATTTAAGGAATCTCTGATTATGCTTTCCGTTAGAGAGGTAAGAGTGTGAATTGGATGAAAGTAGTGGTTGTGACACATCTTTCTACCCACGGGCGAGACCTTCAAAGTGTTGTGAAATTTATTCAAGATCTCATCTTTTCTCTTGCACATTGCTTTATATCTATTTTAATCGATCACATCTTTGTGATTGCAGGTCGAGAACGATTACAATGGCAACATTAGAAATTTCATTATACGTGACCCTGAACTTCTAAATGTTAGGTTAGGAGTAGGATTAGCTACATCCTAGTTTTCCTTATATTTCATTCATCCAATGTTGTTCTCTTTAGTCTCTCTTGTCTTTTATTACTTTTCTCTTGCATTATGCTTTGGTTTAGCATCTTTTTCTTGTCTTCTGGTTTTGTTTCCTTGTTGTGTGTTGTCTTTCCTTTCATTTTCGTCATGTGAATAAGTGTTGTGCTTGGACCTGTTTTGGTTTCTTAATATGTGTGTGGTTGAAGTCTAAAGAGTCTTATGACACTTCAACATTTGGATAACCTCCAGCCTGTCTTCCTTGTGTTGGTTATATATTTTGGCCGATGAAGTTCTGACAGAAAATACGATCCATCTGTAAGGAGATTTTTGGTCCAACCATGAACCCGTGTCTATGTCGGAAACCTCATGACTACACTTGGTCTTTATGCTTCGATGTCTTCATGCTTATCCAACTAGAGAAGCGGAGAAGCGGAAAAATCTAAATGAGCAAACCTAAATCAGATGTCTTTATATGCTTCTCTAAAGGAACAACCTCTTCTGCTCTCAATAAGTCAAGATCCCTCTTCCACCCCAAAATAAATAAGTGTCAATGCATAGTTCTCTTTAAAATAAATAAATAAAGGAAAAAGAAGAGAAAAGCTTCTTGTGCAGAGAGGTGAAGCAAGCAACTCTGCTAGGGTACTGTCCAGGCTTGATGGTAGCGGAGAAATGTTTGTATCATTTGTGACTTCATCGGAGCACTTTCCAGGCCATTTGGCAATGAAATAACACTAGAAATGAAAAATTATACTCTGAAAATCTTAAGCTCGCGAGCTAAACAACCCTTACCAACTTGAAACATTATAATATTTATGAATCTTATGTTGTTTTTAACTGATAATGTATAAAGGGGAGTGCGTCTATTCGTGGGGTAAGTGGGAAGACTAAAGTAATATGTACGATCAATCAATACTCCTTGAAGAATCGAGGCCCTGCACAGAAGAAGTTAACCGAGATAGAGAATCTAGAGTTCAACCAGTGTGTCACCAAGTGTTGTAGCTACTGCAACACTCCCCAACATTTTCTCTTACACTCAATTTCAAAGCCTTCCTTGGTCTTGTACAATGTTATCTCAAACACCGAAGCTTATTTCATGAGCTTCCTCGAAGTGTTTTGTTCCCCTTTTCATGTTGGCTAAACTATTATCTTTTGGCATTTTTGGATGCCGCGTAATGTTTAGAAGCCTATTCTGATTGTTTCAAATGATTGTCTTTGTATTTAAGTGTTTCCATAAGTATGTAATCATTTGTCGCACTCATGCACAAACTTCTTAGCACTATTGCACAAGTGTCGTCACGGTCGTTCCAAAGTCTATCTTAAGTGTCGCACTTGTCGAAAAACTATTGCACGAAGGGAAATGATTTGTTCATGTGTCTAGATGATCTATGTTGTAGTTTCATCAAAGTATTCTAAGTGTGTGATCACAATAAAAGTTCATCACTATTCATACCTATCTCATTGGTCCCACACTTAGCCATTTTCAGAAAAACTTCCTGATTGAGAAACCTAGATTCACTAGGCCCCTCCTAAGTTGTGCATTGTGTAGTCTCATCCCTCTAGCTATGACCTTGCTTCTTGTAACTATGCAATAGACAGTTCTTGCCTCCCAAGACTACTGCACTGCGTAGTTACTATGGCCAAGCACCAACTTAGGCCTCTATAATTGCACATTCATGCCCCCAAATTGGCTTAAACTATGAAAATTTCATCCTCAATCATCAATATCATCCCATGAGTCCTTAAATTGTGCAATTTCACAGTATTCCAAACCTCCCTTGACTCCCATAACTTTGCAGTTAGCTCTCCTAGTGTCCATTCCCTCAGCTTGCCCCACCGCCTCTAGAAAATGCGCAGTCCTGTCCTTTAGACCTGCCTAAGCTACACATTGTGCAATCTTAGAGCTCAAGCTTTTCCCCTACTTGTTGGAATTGAATATTGTGCATTGTCATTGATTCCCTCTTCTCATCTTGTCACTTGTTTCGGGCTCAATTGGTGGTTCAGAATGCATCATCTTAGACTAGGGGGATTTCGGATTGATGTCATGTCATCATGAGCTAATTGCAGGAACATTTACCCTATCATGTCATGACAAGATCATGGAGAAGGAGAAGAAAGAGGGAAGAATTCTTAAAGACTCTCATGTACCTAAACCTACAAGTTGATCGATCAAGAGAAAGCGAAGGGACACTAGTCTGTGACCATTATCCAAGACTGGAGATCATTGAATATTTTGCATCACCAAACCATGCAGAGGTAAATAGAAAGCATCTTCAAGAAGACATTCAACGCTTAGCAGCAATAGTGACTTGACATTGCCACATCATCAAGCAATCCATGTCAGCAGTGTCATGTCATGTGATGTCATGAGTGGTCATATGCCACATCACTATTGTGGATCATGTGTATTGTATTCAAAATGTATTGTAAAGTGGAAGTCCAAAGGAAAAACATGGAATGTAAAGATTCATGTAAGTTGAAAATTCATAGGAATTCAAACATTCATGAGGGTAGTCAAAGAGCCACCCTTGGTTATATATACTCCCTCATTGTATGAACAATGGACTTTTCACCTTGGCTCCTCCCACAAGTAATTAGAGAGATAAGCTAGTTCTTTGAGGAGCAAGGAGTGGCTCCAATGCTCCACTACTAGAGCTAGTGATGTACATTATAAACATGTGTCTTGGAACTTTTACTTAATAACAAACTCCTTCAAGGCAAGCACGTTCTTCATGAATGGATTATGAATGTTTGTAAGGCTATTCTGTGGATGTTTGTATTTCATGTTTTCTTTCACATGTTCTAAGATAGTTGAACTATTTAAGTTATTTTAGCACTTATCTTATTGAGAATGTGTTGTAATGGTTTTTATTTTTTTCCCATCATTGTGGACTATTCTGCAAGATATTAGACAGGTCTTTCTTCATTTATTGGTTGTAATGACCATCGCATCCTCTGTGGACTATTCTATTGGATTTTAGATGGATCCTTATGGTTAATGTGTGTCTCTTATTTGGTGGTACTACTACCTCTATCTTAGAGGCTCAACTTCTCCCCTCTCCACAGCAAAAGAACCTTGACACATTTACAATTGAACAACACTCACCAAGAATACCTTCTCGTTAGATCTTAGACTTTTGTGATCCATAATGTAGAAGAAAATCTTTTGGATTAATCACATTGTTAGGATTTGGTCGACGTTTCGAACCAACTAATTTGGTTCATCCTTAGGACAAGGTGAGAAATCCATTGATCAGAAGGAATAAATAATAAGGATTCAACATTGCCCAGAGTTAGCCATTAAAAATTAGTTGTTGGTGGATTAGTTAGAAGGTAAAGAAAATAATTATTTAGGGACTAGAGGTAAGGAAAAATATTATATATTTAGTTAAAAATAGTTGTTAAATAAAAATAGTAATTAAATATTATCTTGTCTGTTATGGGTTGACCTATTCATATTAGAAAACTAGCTGTTAGGAAAATATTTAATCCAAAATGGTTCAAAAATTATTAATAATTTTAATTTAATAATATTATCATGTTTAAATTATCTAATAGAAGGGGCACTTAAATCCATCAAAAAGGAATCTAAAATAAATTAAAACAAATTAGAGTAAAAAAAAAAAATACAAATAAGAGTACAGGTAGTAAGAGTGCCGAGAACCCCGAATTTCTGAGTAGGAAATGATGAGAACTGACATGGAGATACTATTCCGTGTGAGTCTTTTTATGAAAGACCTAGTGACAAATGGAACCATCAACCATCCTTTAGAGGAGAATGTCGAGAAAGGGAAGGCGACCATCCACCACAACTTCCATCGTGAACCTGATGGAGTCAGATAGAGAATTAAGGTGGTTGACAAATAGGTCAAGTTTCTCCCGACCATGAGGCTAGTTGACACAGGTATCATCAACAAACCTCTTCCATTTTTAGAATGAATTTGAGCAGTGGCTACGTCCATGGTCTCAAAATCTTCCATGAACAAATTAGTGATGATAGGGGAAAGAGAGGAGCCCATCGCCACACCAAACGTTTTCTCATAAAACTCACCTTGGAAACTAAAGAAAGTCAAGGTGAGGCAGAGGCAAACTAACTTGAGAGTGTCTTTTTCAGTGATGCGATTTATGATATCAATGGCTTCTTCGATGGGGATTTTGGTGTATAAGGAAACAATGTCAAAACTTATAATATGAATAATAAGAACAATAATAATAATAATAACTACGATGATGATGATGATGATGATAATAATAATAATAATAATAAATCCCTTGTGGGTTTTAAGAATGTTATTATCTTTCCAGCAGGAACTTTGATTCCTCTGTCTTCAGTCTTCTTAATAAAAGTCTCAATTTTTCCCTTGCCCCAAATAAGATTCCTACTAATGACATTATCTGTCACATTGAGTATGGTATTAAGGACCTTCCAGATAACGTTAAGGAATCTATTAGGCAAGACTGTGTCGTTGTTCTTAGGAAGGCTAAACTTCCTAAGAAAAACCTCAGCAAAGTTGAGTTTATTGCCCTTAAATCCCTAAGAGACAACCCTGACATCGTTGTTCTAAAAGCGGACAAAGGTTGAGCAGTTGTCATTCTTGACAAGTCTGATTATGCCCACAAAAGGTTAGATCATCTATCTAATAGTGGAAGTTACCTCAAGCTTAAGAAGAATCCTATTAAGTCTGTCTCTAAGGAGGTTACCTCCACTATTAAGTTAGATCCTTCTCTTAATCCTCTTTCCTGAAATCTCATTGAGAGAAATCCCCTTACCCCTAGAATCTATGGCCTGCCAAAGATTCATAAATCTGGGGCCTCATTGTGACCTATTGTCAACACAATAGGCAATCCTACCTATCTTCTTCCTAATTTCTTAGGTCAGAAGCTCAAACCTCTTATTGGGTGCACTAATTCTTTTGTTAAAGACTTAGCTTCCTTTATTCAATAATGGAGAGATATCAAATTGCAACCAAGTGATTTACTAGTTAGTTTTGATGTTGTTTCCTTATACACCAAAATCCCCATCGAAGAAGCCATTGATATCAGAAATCACATTACTGACAAAGACACTGCCAAGTTAGTTAGCCTCTGCCTCACCTTGAATTTCTTAAGTTTCAAAGGTGAGCTTTATGAGCAAAATTGCAGTGTGGAGATGGGCTCCCCCCTTTCCCCTATTGTCACTAACTTGTTCATGGAAGATTTTGAGACCAGGAACTCAGCCACTGCTCAAATTCATCCTAAAAATGGAAGAGGTTTGTTGATGATACCTGTGTCATCTGGCCTCATGGTCGAGAGAAACTCAACCTGTTTCTCAACCAACTTAATTCTCTATTTGACTCCATCAAGTTCACGATGGAATTTGAGGTGGATGGTCGCCTTCCATTTCTTAAAATTCTCCTCTCTAGGATGGATGATGGTTCCATTTGTCACCAGGTCTTTCGGAAAAATACTCACTTGGAACAGTATCTCCATGCAAGTTCTCATCATTTCCCAGCTCGGAAATTTGAAGTTCTTAGCACTCTTGCTACCCGTGCTCTAATAATCTCTGATAATGGCCACCTCGAATAGGAGAAATCCCATCTCCTTAAAGTTTTTAGTAATAATGGGTATAAAAGATCTCAAAATCTCAAGGCCTTTCACAAGGCATGCAAAGCGCCTAGTGTTAAATCTGCTCATAACGACCCCATCTCTAAGGTTCATCTTCCTTATATCTAAGGAACCACAGATACGATTGCCCATATCCTCAAGAATATGAATGTTTCTTTTTCATTCAAGCCTCTCAATACCATCAAAAATTCTCTTAGATATGTTAAATATCCTATTGACCCTAAGGACTCAAAAGGGGTCTATATTATTCCCACCTTGTTCTCTGCTCCTGTGGTATCACCTACATTGGAGAAACAAGTAGATCTATTAAACAGAGGATCAATGAGCATGCAACAAACATCAGACACAATCACTCACACTCATCAGCCTTAGATGAGAATTGATGCATGAGCATTCAATCCAATTAAAATCATTGTATTTTAGTAGACATAGGGGGGTCATGTGTTTTAAGGAAGTTGGTTTCCTAAGTCTCAAATTAATGTAATATTTAGGCTTTTAAGTGATTAGAATAGGAATTAATTAGATGTGTGAGGATGTTTGTAAATGCTCTCGAATAAAGGAGAACATGAGTGGTTAATAATGACAAGAGAGTTAGAAGTCAATTATAACTCTAAAGGTAGTTTCATGATTCGAGGAACTAGAGAGAGTTCTTAGGAATTAAATGAAGTAAGAAGTGGACATAGAGGATTTAGGAGTCAGTTAAGTAGATTTAGGATTTGAACCAGAATTAGTTCAAAAGAACCCTTCTGGTATAAATGTAAGCCTACGGGCAGAGTAAAGGGAGGAGGGCCACTAATATTGAAGATCAGGCCTATGAGAGACACAAAGTCTTGAATGTCATCATTTGTTTATACTTTTGTATACAGAGGTTTATTCCTAGTTGTGTAATTGTGTGAAATGAGTATTTTATGAAGGAATTACATATGAATTCGTAGGTTCTGTAATAGGGTTGCAGACAGAATTCTGTAGAACAAGCAGAGGAGAGAATGATTTAGAGGAATCATCACGGGTCTTTGAATCCAATTGAGGAAACAGAGTGAAGCTCTGGAGAGGTAGCAAAGTAGGAATTTGTGGAGTTAAGCTCAAAGAAAGCTAAAGAGTAGAAAGCCAGAACCTTGAAGGAAAACCCATAACCATAGGATAAACATTGAAGAATGAATGAAATTCAAGGAAATGGATGAACGAAGAGGCGAGTCATTGGTGCATAAGAACCATTAGATCTTATAGATCAACGACGTAGGAGACAGAGGATGAGAGCCATCGATCGTATAGAAAAACGACCATCGCATAAGAGGAGGGCACGAGAGATAACTGGCGAAAAGGCAGCTTTATAACCTTAAGTGGTATTTCGGGCGATAAAGAAGTGGTAAATGGTATCAAAGGTTAGTCCTCCAATTCCATTCATAACGCGACACGTAGTAGAGAAGTGGAGAGGGGAAACCGCTTTATCAGGCCGTTATTCCCTGTGCTCGTTGTTTGCCGAAATAAATACCAACCTTCATATTTGAAGGAGGAAGATCGACAACGAAGGTTTGTCATTCTGTTCTTTAATTAGGAAAAATTCCTACCGTCGGATCGAGTCTAGATCGATGGTCAGAATTTGATCACTTATCGCATTAGGCTGAGCTGAAGGACTGGTAGATAGTGGATAGGCCAATATGCAATTTAGCATCAACCGTTGGATCAACTGTAGGATCGATGGTTGTGATTTAGTCACTAATCACATATCGCGAGGGTCAAGTGCCAACGGTTAATGGAGTCGTGATATGCTGATGGACCAGAATTGCAGACCCAACAACATATGAATGCGGTATATAAATATTTGAAGTCTGGAAAGGACCAAGGGAAAAGGAAAAAAGGTATGTTTTGCGGGCTTTTCCTTTGTAAATGGGTTATAAAGAAAAATAGCATCGATGGAAGGTTTTATGCGATAAATATATATAACCAATGTTTAAAGAGGGAAGGCTATATATGTGTGTGTGTGTGTGTGTGTGTTTGGTTAAAGGGTTAACTAAGGTTGTATAAGGGTTAAGGAAGGTTATGAGGAGTTGTAAAGTCCCGATAGGAGGGATTTGATGAAGGCTTTAATAAATTCATAATTGAAGGCTTGAGGTTGATTAATAGGGCCTTAACCATTGATGGGTGAAGATTTGACTCCTTGGTGAGTTAAATTCCTAGGACAAATGTATTTATGCATTTTACATGCATACTGTGGGTGTAAGCGGGGGTAACCCTGTGTCATTAGTGGTATCAGAGTGGAATTGTAATTAGAGTGGAAAAAGATTTCCTATGAAAAGGAGTTGCACATGGAAGAAGGTAATGTGCATAAGATAAGTGAATGAATGGTAGAGACTACAATAGAAGATCGTAAGGGGAAATTTTGAAGTTTCTGGGAGATTGTAGCAGTTCCAGCAGAGGATTGGAGTAGGCAGGAACAGAGGATTCCTTGAATAAAAGTGAGAGCAAGATTGCTTAGTACAAGTTCTGAAGGAAAGAGGACTTGGAGAACAAACAGAGGAGAATCCATTCAAAGTGCAAAAGAATGGGAGAATAAGATCATAAATAGATCTAGGAGGTAATATAATGTGTTTTGTGTCAAATTGGAATTGAAGATTATGGTTGCAAATGAAGCATCTCAGCAAAGGAAAACAAGAGAAGCTGTGAGAGGACAACCATATGTGTTCTTGAAGGCAGAGTAAGGAAAACACTCTAAAGGAGAAGTGGCAGTGAACCTGAAGAATCCAACAAGAGGTTGGACAGAGAGAGGACAACTAAAGTGTTCTCAAGAGAGAGTGAAAGATTGCAGAAGCCTAGAAGGAGCAAAGGTGTTGCTCAAGAGGAGGTTCCAGACAGAGGACCCATGCTTACCAAAATATTGAGTGAGGGGAGCTTAGTGAGGTAATATTACAGCGAGGAGGACTAGTTGTTGCAGAGGCTTGTTGCAGATGAGTGAGGAGCTCATGAATAAAGAGGATAAGAAGATGACTATTGATAGTGATAGTAGAGGTTCAGAGAGAAGACAAAACAGAAGATATGAGAAGAAGAATGCCAAAGTAGATGGCAAGAGACTAGGTCAAGAGGAGATTGAGAAGGAGTTGGCTGAGATAAGAAAAGAACTTGATGTGTTAACAATGCGGCTAGAAGAAAACTAGAGACAATATTGAGTATTAAGGAAGAAGCCAGTGGAGTGGGATGAGATGAAAAGAAGGCTACAACAAAAGCAAGTAAAGTGGCTAAGGGAAAAACTCAAAGAAGTTGAGTTGGAAATGGAAGAGTCCATTTGTGAACCAGAACAGGGAGAAATTTTGGGAGAAATTGAAGACTACACTGAAGCTAAAGAATGGAGATCAAGTGAAGATCTCATGGACTATTAGGATAGTTCAAAACAGCATGAGGAGATGATGACTGAAGATGAAGAGCTGATGTATAAGGCCACCAACCCTTGTATTTTTTAACCTAATAGTTTTGGTGTTCTTGTAGGATGCATAGGAGAGGATAAATAGTCTTGTGAAGCTGTCGAAAACATGGACGAGTATATTACAGAAGATGAATACTCTAGAGAGAATCTGAATAGAGCTCTTGAACTCAAGTATGAGGAGCAATTTGTTTTAGGGGATAATAGGTACTCTAGAGCAGTACAATATGATGAAGATTACCTCTCAAAGGATGAAAGTATTGAGTTGTTACAACAGAAAGAACTCATTGACAAATTAATAATTAGAGCTCTTACAAGAAAAGAACCATTCCTTGTGAAGGGAGGAGATGAAGTTGAGCCTGAGGAGTTGAATCATGTAGAAGACTCAGAGCAACAAGGAAATGTGATCACTGAAGAGTTAAGTGAGACTGCTAGGTATTATAATTTTAAAATTAATAATTTGTGGATGATTGCGGGTACATCACAGGAGGATGAATAAAATTTAAACTTTGTCAGAGAGAAGGAGCAGAATCTGAAATCTGTTCAGATCAAGACTGAGATGGCAAGATCTCAGAACCAGAAGGAGACAAAAGAGTCACCTGGGAGTAAGCAGAAGAATGTTAGAGCTGTCATAGAGGAGGAAGATGGCAGTCTTATTCCAATGAAGACTGAAGAAATGTTGTCCCAAAGAAATGATCCAATGAACGTCATTGGGGAAGTACAGAGCTTGTTTGAAGATGACATGGAGGTTCTTAAAGAACAAGAGGGTAAAGATGAAAGGGAGGTAGTAAGAATCAAACAATTTCAAAGGAGAGTTAAACAGTAGCAGGCTAAGGAAGAAGAAGTTCACTACTGTGAACAAAAGCAGGGAGGCATCATTATAGCAGATGATGTAGAGGAGAGACTAGTTGACAGTCTCATGAATTCTTTTGAGAATTCAAAACAACATATTGATGTGCTGATAGAGGAGGAGAAAACAGAGCAACAAATTGAATTGTTGCCAAAGGAAAATGAGGCACAGAAGCCTTATGTTTTTTATTTTAACAAATGTTTTGTGAATGCAGGTTTAATTGCAGATGTTGGAGAAAATTTGACACAGATGAGCATCCAAATAAAGATGAAAGAAGATGATTCTATGGAAGAATTTAATCCATGGAATAGAAATGTTTAATTGCTGGAGAGAATGCTAGAAAGTAATATTTCAATGCAAAAATTAGATGTTGCAGAGGGAGATATCCTTAAAGATATACAGGAACAACCAAAAACAAAGAGAAGGAGCAAGAAGTAAGTGGCAGAGTATGGACCAGCCAAAAGATATGCTAGAGATGGATATTTAAGAGTTATGGTGGTTAATGTTGAACCAATCCATATGGAGGAAAATGATAGCAGCAAGAGGGATGATCAATCAAAACTTGAACCTAATTGACAAAGAGAGGAAGATGAAATAGAAGACAGTAGAAATACAATAGCAACAAAGGTGCAAGACACCTGGGCAACTATAAACTAAAGTTTGGGACCCTGGAGGTTTTGTATCAACACATGAAGACACATGATTAAGAGATCATGAATATTTTCTACTTTGGGAGTCTGATGCAGGAGAATTCAACCCAAGGAAAATCATTGAATTTTAGTATACATAGGGGGGTCATGTGTTTTAAGGAAGTTGGTTTCCTAAGTCTCAAATTAATGTAATATTTAGGCTTTTAAGTGATTATAATGGGAATTAATTATATGTGTGAGGATGTTTGTAAATGCTCTTGAATAAAGGAGAACATGAGTGGTTAATAATGGCAAGAGAGTTAGAAGTCAATTATAACTCTAAAGGTAGTTTCATGATTCAAGGAACTAGAGAGAGTTCTTAGGAATTAAATGAAGTTAGAAGTGGACATAGAGGATTTAGGAGTTAGTTCAATAGATTTAGGATTTGAACTAGAATTAGTTCAAAAGAACCTTTCTGGTATAAATGTAAGCCTAAGGGTAGAGTAAAGGGAGGAGGGCCACTAATATTGAAGATCAGGCCTATGAGAGACACAAAGTCTCAAATGTAATCATTTGTTTATACTTATGTATACAGAGGTTTATTCCTAGTTGTGTAAATGTGTGAAATGAGTATTTTATGAATGAATTACATATGAATTCGTAGGTTCTGTAAGAGGGTTACAGACAGAGGAGAGAATGATTTAGAGGAATCATCACGAGTCTTTGAATCCAATTGAGGAAATAGAGTGAAGCTCTGGAGAGGTAGCAAAGTGGGAATTCGTGGAGTTAAGCTCATAGAAAGCTAAAGAGCAGAAAGCTGGAACCTTGAAGGAAAACCAATAACCATAGGATAAACATTGAAGAATGAATGAAATTGAAGGCAAGGGATGAACGAAGAGGCGAGTCATTGGTGCATAAGAACCATTGGATCTTATAGATCAAAGGCGTAGGAGACAAAGGATGAGAGCCATCGATCGTATAGATCAATGGCCATCACATAAGAGGAGAGCGCGAGAGATAACTGGCGAAAAAGGCAACTTTATAACCTTAAGTGGTATTTCGAGCAACAAAGAAGTGGTAAATGGTATCGAAGGTTAGTCCTCCAATTCCATTCATAATGCGACACGTAGCAGAGAAGTGGAGAGGGGAAACCGCTTTATCGGGCGGTTATTCCCTATGCTCATTGTCTGCTGAAATAAATAGCAACCGTCATATTTGAAGGAGGAAGATCGACATTGAAGGTTTGTCATTCTGTTTTTTAATTAGGCGAAAGTCCTACTGTCGGATTGAGTCTAGATCGATGGTCAAAATTTGATCGCTTATCGCATTAGGCTGAGCTAAAGGACTGGCGGATAGTGGATAGGCTGATATGCAATTTAGCGTCAACCGTCGGATCAATTGTAGGATCGATGGTTGTGATTTAGTCACTAATCGCATATCGCGAGGGTCAAGCGCCAACGGTTAATGCAGTAGTGATATGCCGATGGACTTGGAGTGTGGACCCAACAACATATGAACGCGGTATATAAATATTTGAAGTTTGGCAAGGACCAAGGGAAAAGGAAAAAAGGTATGTTTTGCGGGCTTTTCCTTTGTAAATGGGTTATAAATAAAAATAGCATCGATGGAAGGTTTTATGCGATAAATATATATAACCAATGTTTAAAGAGGGAAGTTAGAAGTGGACATAGAGGATTTAGGAGTCAGTTCAATAGATTTAGGATTTGAACTAGAATTAGTTCAAAATAGCCTTTCTGGTATAAATGTAAGCCTACGGGCAGAGTAAAGGGAGGAGGGCCACTGATATTAAAGATCAGGTCTATGAGAGACACAGAGTCTCGAATGTAATCATTTGTTTATACTTATGTATACAAAGGTTTATTCCTAGTTGTGTAAATGTGTGAAATGAGTATTTTATGAATGAATTACATATGAATTCGTAGGTTCTGTAATAGGGTTGCAGGAAAAATTCTATAGAACACATAGAGGAGAGAATGCTTTAGAGGAATCATCACGGGTCTTTGAATCCAATTGAGGAAATAGAGTGAAGCTTTGGAGAGGTAGCGAAGTGGGAATTCACAAAGTTAAGCTCAAAGAAAGCTGAAGAGCAGAAATCTGGAACCCTGAAGAACAACCCATAACCATAGGATAAATATTGAAGAATGAATGAAAGTCAAGGCAAGGGACGAATGAAGAGGCGAGTCTTCGGTGCATACGAACCATTGGATCTTATAGATAAATGGCGTAGGTGACAAAGGATGAGAGCCATCGATCGTATAGATCAACGGTCATCGTATAAGAGGAGAGTGCGGGAGATAATTGGCCAAAAGGCAGGTTTATAACGTTAAGTGGTATTTCGGGCAGAAAAGATGTGGTAAATGGTATCGAAGGTTAGTCCTCTGATTCCATTCATAACACAACACATAGTAGAGAAGTGGAGAGGGGAAACCACTTTATTGGGTGGTTATTCCCCGTGCTCATTGTCTGCCGAAATAACTAGCAACCGTCAGATTTGAAGGAGGAAGATTGACAACAAAGATTCATCATTCTATTTTGTTAATTGGGCGAAAGTCCTACTATTGGATCGAGTCTAGATCAATGGTCAGAATTTGATCTCTTATCACATTAGGCTGAGGTGAAGGATTGGTAGATATTGGATAGGCCTATATGCGATTTAGTGTCAACCATCTGATCAATGTGGGATCGATGGTTGTGATTTAGTCACTAATTGCATATCGCAAGGGTCAAGAACCAACAATTAATGGATTAGCGATATGCCGATGGACCGGGAGTGCGGACCCAATGACATATGAATGCAGTATATAAATATTTGAAGTCCGGAAAGGACTCAAGGAAAAGGCAAAAAGGTTTGTTTTGCGAGTTTTTCCTTTGTAAATGGGTTATAAAGAAAAATAACGTCGATGGAAGGTTTTATGCGATAAATATATATAACCAATGTTTAAGGATGGAAGGCTATATATATATCTGGTTAAAGGGTTAACGAAGGTTGTATAAGGGTTAAGGAAGGTTATGAGGAGTTGTAAAGTCTCGATAGGATGGATTTGATGAAAGATTTAATAAAGTCATAATTGAAGGCTTGAGGGTTGATTAATAGGGCCTTAACCATTGATGGGTGAAGATTTGACTCCTTGGTGAGTTGAATTCGTGGGACAAATGTATTTATGCATTTTACATGCATACTGTGGGTGTAAGCAAGGGTAACCCTGTGTCAAGAATGCAAAGAAATCGAAGCACCATGTCTGCATTGAAGAATCCAAAGTTATCGCTAAAATAGATCATTTCCACCACAGGAAGCTTAGGGAGGCGATTGAGATCAAAAGGCATGCCAAAAATCTTATTAGGGATCATGGTTGGAAATTGAGTAAGAGTTGGATTCCAGCTCTCCCATCATAACTCATCATTCTTCTTATCCTCTCTCCTCTTCTTTTCATTTTGTTTTATTTTCTTATGTTTCTGCTTGGTCCCCTTATTTTTTATTTTTTTTTTTAATTTTAATTTAATTTTTTACTTTATTTTTAATCAATTTTCCTTTATTTTCTATTTTATTTATTGTTTATGAATTATTTTATAAATATTTATTTATTTTTTTTATCCCTTTTTTTGTTTTATTAATTTTCAAAATGCAACATATATATAATATATTATATATATATATATATTATATTTATATTTTATTTATTTTATTTATTATTGTTTAATTTACTCTGATTGTTTAATTATTTAGATTCCTCTATGATGGATTTAAGTGCCCCTCTATTAGATAATTTAAACATGATAATATTATTAAATTAATATTATTAATAATTTTTGAACCATTTTGGATTAAATATATTTTCCTAACAACTAGTTTTCTAATATGAATAGGTCAACCCATAAATATATAATATATAATATTTTTCCTTACCTCTAGTCCCTAGATAATTATTTTCTTTACCTTCTAACTAATCCACCAACAACTAATTTTTAACGGCTATTTTTAACTAAATATATAATATATAATATGTTTCCTTACCTCTAGTCCCTAGATAATTATTTTCTTTACCTTCTAACTAATCCACCAACAACTAATTTTTAACGGCTAACTCTAGGCAATGATTCATCCTTACTATGTATTCCTTCTGATCAATGGATTTCTCACCTTTTCCTGAGGATGAACCACATTAGTTGGCTCGAAACGTCAACCAAATCCTAATAATGTGATTAATCCGAAAGACTTTTTTCTACAATACCTTCTTAATTTTCAAAGACACCACTACATCCCTCTCTCTCTAGCTGATAGTTAGATCCACGACATATATTTAAGATATATGGAAACCCGATTGATATTCTGGATGGGGCTCCCACACCAAACAGTGTCAGGTCTAATTGGTAACTCACATTGGGGAGACCCCTTGGTTGATGTATTTCTAGCACCGTTAACACTAACTTGCGGGTTGGATTTGGAGGTTGGGGGGAATAATCGATGTCACGTAAAATGAACTTCTATGTTGGACTTCAAATCATTTAACCACTATGAACATGAATTAGGAGGTGGACATTACAAGGTTCCCAATTCAATATTTCTAGGACTATTTGAAGGATGATGGGGCAATCCCTTTCCCATCAACATCTCATTATCATCAAAGAGGTTTCTAGTAATCATATCAACATTAGTGATTTTAATTTAAATGATGATATGTTGGATTTACCTAAGATAGGAACAAATCTAGTTATGGTAACTAATACTTACCTTTCTACCCACAACAGTGAGAAGGTTGTGAAAAATCCAAACCTTAGATCGGTTTTAATGAAATTTGAGAACATAAATTTAACATCCTCATCCAGTGTTCATATAATCTCATATTCCAAGGATCTAGGGGAAATGCGGAAAAGGGGGAAGGGTCATGTGTCTATTATATTTAAGATTTTTGGTCAATGTAGCTACCCTTTAATGTCTAATAATTTGGATTGAAAACTGAGGGGGATGTACTCTAAGGAGTAGGATTTGGAGACACTAGAGAGGGTATTACTCCTATTGTAGGTAGAAATCATTCTAGTTAGAAGACGAAAGAGAGAGAATTCCATTAAATTTTAATAGAGTAAACAATGCTTGATTACAAGGAAACTTAGAGCATCCCCCTTCAAGTGTATCTAAATCATAATTATACCCTCTAAAATTAGAGTACTAAGAAATTAAGCCAAACAATAAGCCCACTACAAAGTACTAGAGTTAAAAAATATTATTTTATTATTATTAAAAGAAACCATGGGATCTAGAGATACTCATGATAATGGATTTAGGAAACTTTTCAAGGACTAGGAATTTATTGACTTGGACTCGGTTGGCCAATCTAGGGGGATATTATTATTGGTTGGAATTTGAGTTTGTCATTAACTAATTCCTTTATTGTTTTATCAAGTATGTCTATGGAATTCATTATCAAGGACTACACCAACCCATTATCTTGATGATCATGTCTGTTATGTATGAAGGAGTTTATTTTGTTTGTAGGTGGTAAGGAGTGGAAGGTTGATTTTTGGGTGGTGATTTTACCTCTACCATGAACAAAAGGAACGCATTGTTAGGGAGGAGAAGCCAATGTTGATTATCTAGCTAATATTTTTTCTTCATCAAATAGAGCTAGAATGTTTGATCAATGTGAAGCACGTCTCCATCAACCTAACTAGAGGAACAAAAATGTGGGGTAGGAGGTTGTTTCAATACATCAAGATAGATGCCTTATTTCTAATGAATTATTTTAAGGTGTCAACAGGGTAGTGTTGTTCATTTTAAGGTGGAATTTCAAATCACAGTCCAATTTTCTTATAACTTGAACTAACTCATTTCAAGCCCTATTTTCCCTATAAATTCAAATCAAGTTGGCTCATGGATTAAGCATTAAGATAAATTGTAGAAAGTACTTGGAGGAACTTCCATAAGAACCCAATACTTCTACCACTAAATAGTTGGTAGTGTCTTTGAAAGTAGTCAAAGGTGATGTGGTTTCTTGGACTAGGGAAAGATATTGGAATAGAGACAAGATAATAAGAAAAACGGTAGATGATATTAAAAAAGTATTACACGATAACTCTTTTGGTACATTCAATGAGCCTAGATTTATTAAAGTTAGAGAACTAGAAGCTAAGAAGAGAAAATTATTGAATGGTCAAGAAGTGAAGTGTAAGTTAAAAAGCTAAGTGTCTTAGTTGTGATTGAGCAGTGAGAATACTAAATTCTTTCACTATTTTTCTAATTATAGGAAAATGATTAATACTATTTGGGGACTTCAAAAGGAGGATGGAGATGTATTAATGAGTTTTAAAGTTTAATAAATATGTGAGTAAAACTCTTTGACTCTTTTTATAGAGATATGAATGGTGTAAACATAGTTGAAATTGTTAAATTAGCCTCAATTTTCCCACAATTTGTTTAAAAAATAACATAAACAAGAATTATATGACAAATTTAGCTAGATAATTTCCTTCCAAAAAGACAAGATCCTATGATTGAATGGTGAACAATTTATTTTTTCTTTGGGCTCTTTGACTTGTTTGGATATGACTTGTTAAGGGTGACGAATGAGGTTAGGCTAAATGGTAAATAACTTGGCTCCTTCAATACCTAATTTATGTCTCTTATATCCAAAATGGACAAGCCAAGTCATCTGATGAATTTCAAGCAATATGTAACTATTCTATAAGAAAATATCTAGTGTTTTAGACGTGAGACTCAAAAAAGTATTGTTTGTTATGATTTCACCTAAGCCATTGGGTTTTCTTAGGAAGGGTTACACTCAATCAAATTTAAGAATTTACCTACTACAATGATCAAATATAATCTATCCAAATCTTATGATAGGTTGTGCTTGTTGTATTTGAGATTATTGTGAAACATTGTGAACTTTTTAAATTTATATTTGTCAAATGGATTATAGGTTGTGTTGACTTAGTTACATGTATAGTTTTTATTAATGAAAAACTTGTCTGTTATTTAACCTTACTAGAAGGTTTAAGGAAATTTTTTCCATATTGACCCTATTTATTTTGTTAGTTTCCAAGGGGTTAAGCATATCAATTCAAGAGGCCAAAATATTGAGACTTTTTTAAGGGGAAGGGTTTGAGGAAAGAAATGTATTACATAATTACTACTAGTTAATGATATGTTTCTCCTTCCTAATGATAGCTTGTGAGAGGATAGGAAATATCAACAATTACTTCAACTTTATTGCAAGGCATCTATAATGGAATTCAATCAGAGTAAGTCTACCATTTACTTTAATTACTTATAAGTTTAAAGAGGAACAAGAACTCAATAATATTATACCCTACATACAACTAGATTAAGATGGATTAAAGTGCTTGGGATTTAAATTAAGAACAAACTATCATGGTAAGTGATATTAATGGAGCTAGTTGATCAGTAAGATAGAAAAGAGGATTAATTTATTATGTAATCACTACGTAATGGGTATCTTTTCAACAAAGGAAGATTAACAATGATAAATATTGTTCTCAAACAAATACCAGTCAGTTGACATTCACTAGCTCACACATTAAAAGGAGATATGAGAATATCTAAAGGTTTTATGTTGATTTTCTATGGAAATGACAAAGTGACTAGATAGAACTACATTTGAACAACTAGAAATAATTAGTGGAACCCAAAGGAGAGGGAGGCTTAGGGCTCAAATAAAGCCCTAACTATTAAAATCCTTTGGAATCTGATTTCAAAATAAAGTCCTCAAGAAATACTAATTATCAAAATTACATAAACCCCCTTATATTCATATTTGGGGAATCTAATGGGCATGCAGTTGTGGTCCAATTGAGGGGTACATGTGTATACATTTCATTTTTTTGCATAGACCAATGCTCTAATATAATACACAATTTTTTTTTTTATGGATTTCAATAGGTTGGAAACTTATGGTTGACAAGGCCTATTCTTGAAGCTTCTTTGATAGAGCTTGTCAAGAAAAAAAATAACATAATAGTATTGGAGATGTATTATACTTCCGTTGCAATATTAACAAGTCTTCTAAATTTTTATCTAAACTTTAAATACAATTAGTCAAAAAAATATATCTCCAAAAAATAAAAAATCAAAATGTTTACACTATTATACATTATGATTTACTTTACTTGATCAACTTAACTTAATATTAATATTTAATTAATCAAAAAATTGTTTCATTATAATTGACTTTATTTGATCAATTCAATATTAATATTTTGATTAAATGAGTTATTTTTCAAATACACTTCCATTCTGCAAAACCTTTTTTAAGGGATGTAAGTATCATTCTCTTCTATTTAACTTGCCCCTGTAATGTAACTACCAACAAAATTACATTACATGTAGCGATGAGATGAGATCTAAAACTAATTAAGAGATCCATCTACCATCTTGGAAGAATGGAATCTTCTAAAAACTGTCTACATTAATACTGTAATGCACTTGGAAAATGAAACAATTTCACATTTTTGTCTAAGCAACACACTTGGAAAAAAAATTAATAAGGGGAGAGATTAAGAATAATGTATCAATTTAAAAAATAAGAAATATGAAAAAATAGTTCCTTAGGTTGAATTTTAAGGCTAAATTTGTATTCCTATACATTATTAACATCAAATCTTGAAATCGAAAAATTGTAACATTATAAAAAAAAATTGTATCCAATAACGATATGCATACTCTATGTCATATATTTGTTTTTTTTATTAGTGGTATTCGGCAGAGTCATTGAGTCGATATTTACAATCCATGAATGGTAATAATCATTGAGTGCAACACATATGCACAAAGATGTAACTATAATTTTTATCATCTCTGGCTCTAAGATATTATTATTTCTCCCTTTTCTTATGTGAAAATAATGTTTGAAATCAAATATACTCCCAAATTGTGTAAATAAGGTTTGAATGCTTCATGATTGGTAAGATTCACTAAGTGGAGCACATCTTCACAATATAATCTAAAAATATATATATAACTAATATTTTTATAATATCTGACTTAAGCATGTAGGCCAATTTGATTGGTCCATATAGTCCTTCTTCCTTCCATTAATTTGAAATAAATTTTATAGCTAGAGCACACACTATATCAAGCAACTATACCCTTTAAAACTCTTTTGAATTGCATGCTTCCAAAAAATAAAAAATAAAAATTGAGTAGACTTACAGGCAGAGAGATGCGTTGAGATAATGGCCTTTTGGTTCTAAGCAAACTCTTGTAAATTGTATTAGATCTAAAGACATCATAACATTGAGAAACAAATTTTTTGAAACAATAATATTAATACCACCCTTGGAAAATGAATTAATTCCACTTAATGGACCATAAAAATATACCTTAGAACAGGCTCGGAAAGCTATTCAGCTTTCTTCGGAGGTTTATTTCCAACCCATTGCTGCCTCATTTCAATCCAAAAAATAAAAATTGTAATATGAACATAAATTTAAAAGGATAAATACCAAATAAAATTATTGGTTTTATATTTAGTTTGATCTGGACTTCTCTTTTCAATCCTTTCCATGTAGATGATCTTGCATTAGATCTATTTAAATATGCTTAATAAAAAGGAAATAGGTGAGAGATTTACCATTTTTTACAAACTAATTGTTGTTTGTGTTAACATTCACTGCCACATAATCATCATTTTGGCTAGATCTACTTATGTTGGACTATATTGTGTTGTTCCTTCTTGCTTCCTACCTAAATTTTTAACTTGAGGGGGAGATCACAACCAAAGAAGCCATGTTGGATATGATAGGGATTTGAATATTTAATGAGCTAGTTGATGGAAGGGCTTATGCAATTGGCTGAAACCGAGCCAGTCAAATCTGCTAAACCACATCTAAGGCTGAATCAAGAACTATGATGATCGGGCATGTAGGGGATACCTAAAGGGCAACCCCCTCATGAGGTCTAAAACAACTCACACATACCTAGTGAATGTTGGGACAATCTACTGAAGCATTAGACCATCAATTGTGCAATTATCAATCATGTGATAATGAGCTAGAGTTGAGCATGCAAGAAACAACCAAGTCAAAGGGAAATGATGGTCCCCTTTTATTTCTCTAAACCACCCAAGAATGAAGAACCTGGATCCAAGGTACACCTCCCTTTAGGCCACTTTCTTGGAATAAATTTGTTTTTAACACCCTCCTCTGACATCTACCCGAGTAACCATCCAACTGGGGTAAACATGGGATGAGAAGTTACTATGACATGATCTGACTCCCTATGTGTCAGTTAAGGAAGTGGAACTGGAGGAGCACATCATATAGACTTTCCACATCGGCAACAGAACTCCCAGGATCCATCCCAACCACTCAGGTAACCAACCCCTGAGACCAACTAAAGTTTTAGTGCATCAAAACCCTAGACATTCCCTTGATATGGACAACGGTGGATCTAGGAGGCTCTGAAAGCTCCCACAGAAAGGGAAAGGGTGCTTCTGGGGACTTTTTTCGCTAGTGTTGTGTCTAGGACTCCGAGATTTTTTCCACCTTTTCAAGCCCAAAGCCCAAGTCACTGCCCAAAACTTAATGACACCTTCAGAAATGAATTTACACAACAGAACAAAGATACATTTGCAAAAATATTGACAAGGAATAGACTCGACCTGTACTAGCCATGACAGAAATTTCGTCAAACATATCAAAAATATGAAATCTATAGGTTTTAATAGCATAGTTGAGCATAGGGGTCTCATACTTATCTAATATTCGCTATGAGGCATTGTTTCCTTATCACATTAGCCACATTAACATCTATTAGGCCATAGGTACATTGTTCATTAATTTACAAGTAAAATCATGATGAGAACCATACATCACCATTGTCATAATACATATTCATAACCAATATAATAACAACAAAAATACCAAGGAAAAAACAACCATATAATCCACATATGAACCAGTATAATACTCATAAAATAACAAGGAGAAATAACCTCATATTAATGATGAAACGACCAACCAGGTTTGGGACTTCCACGAACCACCCGACCATAGATTGGTTTAACCAAATCTTTCTTTCAACCAATCACCCATGTGTCATATTCCAAGCATGAATGTGGGATCTCATGGAACAATCCATCAAAACCAAACCAAGGCTTCCAGAGTCCAAACCACCTCAACTCATCAAGCAATGATTCCACCTCACAGTCGGACATCACAAACCATCACCAAATTGGTCTCTACCCAAGCTTTATAGGGTTCCAGAGCGTTTGTTCCAACCAAAGCTTCCAGGACCAATAACTCAACCCGCAGTTGTCATCGAGCTTCTGGAGCGTTTGTCCAAATAAGGCTTCTAGGACTAGTAACTCAACCCACCAAGGGCTTCCAAAGCATTTTTCCAACCAAGGCTTCCAAGACTAGTAACTCAACCCAAGTTGTTCAAGGGATTCTGATCGTTTGTCCAACCAAGGCGTCCAGGAACTAGTAACTCAACTGAAGCTAAAGGAAACATGAGAACCAACCAAAAAATAAATAAATGAACCCACAACACCATAGTTATCCTGAAAATGGAAATGGTAGGAAAATCCACTGTTAATCCAGGTAATCCTCCATGCCAGTGACAAATCATGACCAATAAATCACATGAATATTCCATGGATGCCAAAACTAGTGAGGAAAACATACATGCAACTCGGTACCTGCAAGAAAACTTTGTTGCAGTTGTTGATCCTAATGTCCTCTTGTGATTTCCTACTCTTCCTTTGCCTCCTTCTTCCAAGCATCCAAGTATGCCACACTCTCCTCCAAGAAAACTCTAAGTGTACAAGAGTATGAGAGAGAGTGAATATAATGAGAACTCCAAAACTAAACTGGCAAAAGGTTACAATGGCCAAGCCTGAGCAAAATCTTACACGGAACAAGCCTGAGAAAAATCTTACCAACTAATCCTTAGAAGAATTTTTATCAACGTGGCCTCTATTTTATTCATTGTCCATTATTCTCCTTCATTTTCCTCCTCACATGCAACCTAGGAATCTTCACCTTCATTTTCTCCTATTTCCATTATTTTCATAAACAAAATGCCAATTAATGCCTCTTGCCTAAGCCTTTTCCATTTCCTTTGCTAATTTCCTTAGCCATAATAAACTGAAACAACACTGACTAGGATGTTTTTCCCACCATTCATCTTGGAATATGTGTCCCATGACCATGGTGTTATATATTTTTAAATGGATTTTTAACCAGGGTTGTTACAGAACCCTCCCCCATGGGGGAACACCGTCCTCGGTGTTCAATGACACCTATAACCAGCAAGACCACTAAAAGAAAAACATATTTCCTATGGAGCTTTATAACGCAGCTCGTTGTAGTATTTACAATAACTATATGCTAAAACACGACAAACATATCGTTTATTGGAGCTTTATAACACAACTCATTACGATATTTACAATAATAACCACATATACACACATACGCGTTTACTTCACCAAGAAAATAATCACATTGTCTATGGAGATTTATAAATCGGCTCGATACACTATTTACAATAATACACATATATACACATATGCACATTTTATCAACCAATAAACAAAGGGATATGATGCCTGCATCTGCGACAAGAGAATCCATAGGTTCACACCTCTACCCTCAAAGTAATACCAAGATTAACCTCCTTCACAGGAAGTCCAAAATCCATTGCAAGTTCAAATTTGCATCCAATTTCCAACACTATAATCCTAGTCCACTTGTCTCTCAGTGAACAGTTATTGGATCATTGTTCTAGGGCACACTCCCAATGTGAATTTGATTCCATCTGGCAATGCTAATGACCAAAACAGATATATCATTGGCCTTCCCTTCTCTGCTACACAGTCCCTCGGGCAATTTGGTCACCACCTTCTCTGCACTCACACACCTTCCAAGTTTTGTTGGCACCCCCATCTCGGGTAGTCCATCCCTTGGAAAGGTATCCTCGCATCGGAAGGTCCAAAAACCAAGGCATATCCATGACTTAAAACCATCATATGAGTCATATCGTGCTCATGGAAATCAATGGACACTATTGGGTACCAATGTCCTACAATGGCCCTGCTCTTGAATGCTTTACCAATATACTGATGCTTGTTCCAATTCATTTTGTTGTTGCTACTAATGCTTGTCATTAGTTTCGACCACCCAACCAATAATTTCATGCTTTCTTGTACCAAACATATAATTTTCATTAGGTTCAAAATAAATTCAAATCATACCTCATTGGTGGCTCGTTAATAAGGTACAATTGCAATCTTGTTTATATCCTATCACAACAAGTCAAAATAGCATCTTTGATCAAATCATTATGTATAAACATATCACATCAGGTTAGGTCAAAACACAACCATCATAAATCAAAATCATAAATCACATGTAACCATCATAATTTAGAATCATAAATCACATGCATAATAAAACTAAACTAAAATACTAATGCTTATCCTTTAATCAATCATTCACTTCTACCTTTTTCCTTATTTCATACGCACACCGGATTGGTTGACACACTTGGGAAACACCCAGTGCCTTCTCCTCACCTATGTGCACATACACATAGTGTGCATCACACACATACAACCACACATGACATACAACACCGTGCAATACATGCACCAACACCTGACATAACACACATACACCTACACCTAGTGTAAAACAAAACACAATAAATACTCCTACATCTGGTGTACACCACAACACAATACATACACCTACACTTGGTGTACAATACAACACAAATATGTACACAGAGTACAACATAATGAATACATATGTCACGATACCATGAATACAAAATGCACATACATAGTACTACATGCCTGTAACACAACATGTACGACATGCACACAATACCACATGTACACTAGTACCAAAAGTATAACATATACACAGTACGACCTATACACACCATCACTTGCACAAAGCATACACAACGCCACATGTACACCGCACCACTTGTACACAATGCCACATGTACACAACATCACATGCATGACATATACACAGCACAACATGCACACAACACCACATGTACAACATGTACACAACAACACATGTACAATCATGCACACAACACCATATGTACATAGTACCACGTGTACAACATGCACGCAACACCATATGTACATAGTACTGCATATATAGCATGTACATGGCATCATATGTACACAACATTGCATATCCAACATGAAAACAACACCATATGCACACAGTGCCGCATATCCATATGTGCACAATATGATATGTACACATCACCACATATCAAACATGTACATAACACCATCTATACCCAGCACTGCATATGCAATATGAACAAAACACCATAGGTACAATCATTGAATATAAAATATGCACAACATATACACAACAATAGCATTGCACATCCAAAACCACACTACCTCTACCAGGCAACCTTTCTTCCAGTGTATCTCCACCATCCATGCTTATCCTATCATGTCATGGATCACATTTTTTTCATTTTGCTAATATATCTCTCAACATTAGCTTGTCCATAACATAAACATAGACATACTATAATCACATAATATCAATTCATATCCACATGATACTGAGCTTAGAGATATTTCAGGCTACTCTTCCCACTTGATTCCTCATGAACCAAGAATATCTTCATGCCATTCACATGCATAAGAAATCATTCCTCCACAAGAACGAATCGTGATGACCCTGTCAACCAACGTATGTATATATATAATATATATACACACACACACACACGTATAAACATCAACATAAAATAATGATGATCCTATCAGACAACGACATACATATATACATGCATATATAAACAATAGCATAAACATGATCAAAACATAATTACCAAAAATCATAAGATCAAGGTTAAGAGAACTCCCTTTATCAATGCACAGTATGCAAAACATTGAGAACAACCATTCCCAACATATCCAAGGAATCGGATTCCTGACATCCATTCACTTTACCTTTCCTATTATTTGTGTCATGATTGTCCTACCACCATCCATTTACACTAATGGACCCAACCAAATTAGCCAATTGTCATACTCTTAACTTTAGTTGCCCTTACACATGCATCGGCTTCATCCAAGTGTCATATTACCTGATGGGTTTCATTCAGCTTCTCCCGAGCTCCATTAACTTTTCTTTTTCCCAACCAATTCCCAATACTCAAAACTTAAAAGGAAAACACAACAAACAAACAAGAATAAGACCATGAAAACCAATAACAACACAACACTTTAAATAAAGTGGCATGATCATGCACTAGACATAACAAAACTGCAAATCAAGTGCAAGAAAATGAAAGGTAATGAAAACTCAAGACTCTCAACAGACATCATGACTCAATTCCTATGGGTTCCTAATGCTTCCAAGGGAAAGCTCAACCTAAGCCTTCTTCAATATTCCATGGAAATTTCTTTGCCATGCAATTCTCTGTATCATACTTGTCAATGCATAAATAAAGGTAACAATATACCAATTATCTTACCTCGTTGTGCCAATCACGCTGCCTTGTAACTAAACACACATGTCAACCACATGTTCAAAGATCAAGACAACATATCTACTAATTTGAAATCAACATTTACCAGGACTAACAATCATTTCATAATCCATAGTCAACTCGTAGTCATTATACATAATGCTACAGTTGTCACCTACTTACACTCAAGTACATATTAGTTATCTCAACACATATGTGTAAGTAAAACCATCTTAAAACAAGATCATTCCTTCGAGCAATCTTACATACACCCAGTCATATTATGGAATTCAACAAACATTCAACCAAATTGAAAACATACCATGTTAAATAAATCAACTAGATGACATAATCAAACACTCAAACATCAAATATATGGCATAGTTAGACTCATACCTTAATGTCATAACCCTAACCATCTACATAGGCGAATCCAATTTAGTGTGATACATATAACATCAAGATCTTAATGCAATAACCCTAATCATTAAATAACATATAACAATAACAATTTAACATATAACATGTTCACTAACAACATACAACATAATCATCACTTTAACTATCATAAAACAACAATAGCAATGCATATAACCACGGGTTACTATCATTCATGACTATCTGACACATGTGCATATGACTACACTAATCAACTAGCATTTATCATACATGTAACCATAATAATAATAGAATGATAAGCATATTAGTAAGCGTAATTATTATAACAAACATTAACCAACATACCTACATGCCCACCATACAAACCTGTATGATGATTTACTCTTACCCCGAAGTCCATTGTTGAAACTTCACTTTAATGATTTGCATCCCCTACTTTATCTTAGCCAACACATTAGCATCATAACATACCAATATCATCATGATCACCTAATTTTATATAATGACCTTATGCACAACAATCTTCACCATGAAAATGCATGCATAACAACATATAGACACTAACATGCATAACAAATGCATATACAATCATACACTCATGGTGACACATCCCACAACAACACCATCAACCTTCACATTGTGACATCACTACAACCATGAACAACACCATGAAAATTCAACAAGCACATGGCCTACAAGCATAAGGAGCACATATGCAACCGACATGAATGCATGACCAACACACCGCCCATCTAGTCCACGGGGTGAACCATACTCTGATACCACTTTGTAACACCCTCGTCCCACATCTACCCAAGTAACTGGACAAATGAGGTAAACATGTGACGAGAAGTTACAAAGATATGATTTGAATCCCTATGTGTTAGTTAAGGAAGTGGAACTGGCAGAACACATCACACAGACCTTCCACATTGGCAACAAAACTCCCGGGAGCCATCCCAACCACTCAAGTAACCAACCTCTAAGACCAACTAAATTTTTAGTGCATCAAACCCCTAGATGCTCCCTTGATATGGAAAAGGGTGCAATTGGGAGGCTCCAGAGGCTTCGACAACAAGGGCAAGGGTGAATTTGGGGACTTTTTCCCCATTGTTGTGCCTGCGACTCCGAGATTTTTGCCACTTTTTCAAGCCCAAAGCCCAAGTCATTGCCCAAAACTCAATGACTGCTTTAGAAATTAATTTACACAATAGAACGATGATACATTTGAAAAACTATTGACAAGGACTAGATTAGACCCCTACTAGCCATGACAGACATTACATCAAACATATCACAAATATTAAATCTACAAGTCTTAACAACAGAGTTGAGCATAGGGTTCTAATACTTATCTGATATTCGCTATGACGCATTATTTCCTTATCACATTAGTTGCATTATCATCTATTAGGCCATATATAAATTGTTCATTCATTTACAAGTAAAAACATGATGAGATCCATACATCACCATTATCATAATACATAATCATAAATAGCATAATAACAACATAAATACCAAGGAAACAATAGTCATATAATCCACATATGAACCAGTATAATAATAATGAAATAACAAGGAGAAATAACCTCATATCAATGATGCAACATCCAACCAGGTTTGGGACTTCCATGAACCACGCGACCATATATTGGCTAAACCAAATCTTTCTTTCATCCAATCACCCTCATGCCATATTTCAAGCATGAATGTGGGATCTCATGGAACAATCCATCAAAACCAAACCAGGGCTTCCAGAGGCCAAACCACCTCCACCCATCAAGTAGTGATTCCACCTCATGATCGTACATCAAAAACCATCACCATATGGGTCTCTACCCAAGCCTTCCATAGCTCCAAAGCATTTGTTCCAACCAAGGCATCCATGACTAATAACGCAACCCACAGCTGTCGTCAGGATTCTATAGAATTTGTCCAACCAAGGCTTCCAGGACTAGTAACTCAACCCACCAAGGGCTTCCAAAGCGTTTGTCCAACCAAGGCTTCCAGGACTAGTAACTCAACCCAAGTTGTTACAGGACTTTCAGAGTGTTTGTCCAATTAAGGCTTCCAAGAACTAGTAACTCAACCCAAACTAAAGGAATCATGAGAACCAACCATAAAAACAAAGAAATGAACCCACAACACCATGGATATCCTGGAAATGGAAATTCTATGAAAATCCACTATTAATCCAAGCAATCCTCCATGCTAATGACATATCATCACTAATAAACCACATGCATATTCCATGCATGCCAAAACTAATGAGGAAAACATACATGAGACTTGGTACCTACAATAAAAAAATGTTGTATCTGTTGATACCGATGTCCTCTTGCGCTTTCCTACTCTTCTTCTTCCTTCTTTCTCTAAGAATCCAAGTATGCCACACTCTCCAAGAGTTCTCCAAGAAAACTCTAAGTGTCCAAGAGTATGAGAGAGAGAGAGAATAGAATGAGAGCTCCAAAAATGAACTGAAAAAAGGTTACACTGACCAAGCCTGGGCAAAAGCTTACACTAACCAAGCTTGAGCAAAATCCTACCAACTAATCCTCATAAGCCTTTTTATCAATGAGACCTCTATTTTCTTCATTTTCCATTATTTTCCTTCATTTTCCTCCTCACATGTAACTTGTGACTCTTCACATTCCTTTTCTCCTATTTCCATTATTTTGCATAAATAAAATTCCAATTAATTCCTCTTGCCTTTCCAAAGCTTTTTCCATTGTCTTTTCCAATTTCCTTTGTCATAATAAACCAAATGAACACCCACTATGATTTTTTTCGCACCATTCAGATTGGAATATGTGTCCCATGGTTGTGGTCTTACATATTTTTACATGGATTTTTAACCAGGGATGTTACAGTGTTGAAGTTTATAGCGGAGGGCGAGCCAGAGCTGAGCCAATGAGGAGTCCTCAACAAAGGAATGAGAAACATAGTAATGTGACTGGGAGATACTAACATTAGGGAGGATGACGATGAATGAGGGGATGGCTCAGCTGGCGAATTCCCTTGTCAAGAGCATAATATGCAAGGTTGATCTAGCAATGACTGATATGGTTCCTAAGGGGATAATCAGTTACTTAGATAGACACTTTTGAAAGATAAATTAGGACATTTCGAGGTCAAATATTAGCAATATAAGATGAATGAAACACATTGAGAGGATGATATTCTATAACAGGAATCAATGGGGTTTTGAACATACTCCACAAGATATAAGGGTGACTCATATCTGATACTTTGAACAAGTGTAACTCAGGGTGGGTGGGGAGGGTGGGGGTTGGGGTGTCAATTACTCCTACACTTATCCCCCCCTTGATCCTTTGTGATTTAACTCCTACTGAGGCACGAGTATATATTATGCATTTTTCCATCCACATCAGTCAATCTCAAGGCCAGTTGTTACTCAACCTAGTTACCAAAATGTTACCGTTAATCCATACTATCCTTATGCACTGCCACTAGTGCTTTAGCCCCAATGCTTCCAACACATCAACCTCCCATGTCTCATCCCCCTTTTCCATAGCTACCATTACCATAAGATCGTCGTAGCTCTATGTGATGAACCATTTACATCATGCTAAAGCTCTCTATAAGCTCTCTGGTGGGTTTCTCTTCATTTTTGGTAATTTGACACTTCACCCAGAAGCCATTTTTTCTATGAGGTCTCACTTTGCCACCTATTGAAATCAAACCTCTTCATATTTGTTACTCGTACTTTGTAATTTCTTTCTCTTTGCACTTGTCGACTTATGTGTTGAGTTTTGTCATGAGTAACCACTTTTTATTCATGTTTTGACAACCCCCCTTAGGCCTACTATCAGTGGTGTCTCCATTTGTTAGGGGAAGATTTCTGAGCAGATGTGCCAAAAATATACTTTTTTACAATTAGTGATGAATATGCTTAACAAAAAAAAGAAAACAGAAGAAATATGTTGCAAAACCCTATAATATTCAAAAAAACTTGTAAATTTGCAAAACAAATGTTAGAGAAAACCTACAAAAGAGCTCACAAATTCTAAAAATACATGCCAAAAACCATAAGAAATAATGCAACGGAAAGAACTTGAATTTTATTAATAATGATGTCACTAGTGGAGTGAAACATAGACTTGGGCCTTCAATGTCCTCCTTTGTGGACGGTCCTTTTATGTCTCTACATTTCAGGTAATTACTTTCCCTCTCTTCCTGGTTTCAAATGGGAAAAGAAGAAATCCTCAATGTGCAAAACTCACGAGTAACGAGATGAAAGTGATGATGATGATAATGATCATGTGTGCAAAGAGAGGGGAAAACCCCTCTATTTATAATAAAATGCTATGATAGATCTAGGTCTAGTCAAACAACAAAATATTATTAGAGCAAATCAAGATCTAGCTATTATGAGTATTTTATTATATTTAAGAGAGGAAAAGATTAATGAAATGATAAAAAATATTTATTTAGTGAACTAATTCGAAAAATAATGGTCAATTTAGTTCGTAAAGGAAAGTGGTTAAAGTAATTAATAAATAAAAATGATTTATTAATTACTTTAAGATGATATGGTCAAAGTTAGTTAGAAATAATTATTAAATAGTGATTTAATAATTATTTCATGGGAAAAATATGTAACAATCAAGGAATAATAAATAAATAATGGTTTTTTGACTTAGTTACAGGAGAATCCACAGTAAAAACCATCGCGATGATGGATCCCGATTGGGATTTGAAACGTTGATGGAAAATGGTTTTTACTGTGGATTCTCTGGTAACTAAGTCAAAAGATATAAAGCACAGATGTCTTAAATCCAGAAATAATGGTTTATTTATCCATGGGCAATATGGTCAAAATGAGTTAGAAATAATAAATAAATAGTGGTTTAATAATTATTTCAAGGGAGAGAAGTTAAATAATTAAGGAATAATAAATAAACAGTGATTTATTTAATTATTCCTATGGATCTATGGGTTATTTTAATTTTCGAAGAAAAATCGTAATTTTATTCAACTTAGAAACCAAGAAACAAAATTACATTTTACAGATGCTTGAAATCATTCAATCAAATTGGCCTTTCGGTCAATGCAAAAAAAAAAAATACATGAAATTATCAAGGCTAAGTGTGATAATAATCAGTTAATTTTCCTTTTTTTCCAACTTTCACGAAATTCCTTGATTGGGAGCGACCATAACTAATTCCAATTGGTTGCATTCCACCTTTGGGGGAGCTTCCTTGTCTGAGTCTGAACTCTCAGATTTATGGGTTTGCTTTATGCCCTACTACTTCCTTTTGAATGGGTATGACCACCTTATGTTTCTTTGCTTCTATTATCTTTGTTGTTTCTATACCATTGGTGTGTTCCTCATTTTGGATCACTGCTAACCCAATGGCCTTTTGGTTCTCTCTTCCCTCCTCCATTTTATATCCTTTTTGATTTTGTGCCTCTGGTTGTTGTTGACTCATCCATTTCTTCATTTTCATCATCAAAAGAAGG
The DNA here is from genome assembly GCA_000404065.3 of Pinus taeda. Taxonomy (NCBI): domain Eukaryota; kingdom Viridiplantae; phylum Streptophyta; class Pinopsida; order Pinales; family Pinaceae; genus Pinus; species Pinus taeda. The sequence continues at coordinate 41,391 of APFE030246248.1, forward strand.
TGGATCTGGAAAATTCCAACCCTTTGGCTTTTGTGGTCTCTTCTATGTTCTTTGTTTTTCTCATGTGCATGAATTATGCAAGTGCCCTGTCTGATGGCAGATTTGGCACATGGAAGCAGTATTTTCAAAATATAACCATTGTTTCCACTTGAAATCTTGGTAATTCAGATGGATGTGATCCAGTAGGCCTTTGCTCAAGTATATATCCACATATATATGGGAAAATTCAAAAATACCTTTGTCCATTCTTTCTCGATCCGTCTTTATAAACTTCCCTAATGGGTTTCCAATGCCTTCTGGGACCTGCTGACGCTAGAAGGGGAGGGTGGGATTATGTAACCTTAGCCATATAGTAATCTTCATAACCACCATTGTTGTGGCATCAAAGCTAAAAAACCATGGAGTTGAAAAGAGACCCGACCTTCCCCAAAATCATGGTCCTTCATTTATGACATATTCCAGGTGTTTTTTATTGTCGAATTGAACCATAAAAAATCCATTCACCCACGGGTAAATATCACAATTTTTTGTCTAGTTGTGGTTGATACATTGATCTAATTCTTCAGACTTAGGCAAGAAACCATTAAATCAAAAATGATGGCTCTAGCTCGAAGAACAGTGAAAAGACCACTCATTTATGGAAATTCTACTAATAGATCTGAAGCTTTCTCCATCTTCTCATCTACGTATGGGCATGGGATTGTCAGATTTATGGATTGTCTGACTAGTGAGGCCACTTTCTCTTGCACTACATCCTCAAATGATCTTGGACCCCTTGCAACAGAAGTTGAACCAAATGGGGAGCTCATTCTTGAGGCTCCTCCTCTTAGTTTCATATTTATAATGATTGTAGAGTTACATTCGATGTCATATTCTTGTAATAGAAATTATTTTTCGCAAAGATATTCGTACATAAATTATAATTTGAGACTCCATTGGGATTCCTAATATTTTTTTGATCTTCTATTGCAAATAGTGAACCAAAACATCCTCCCAAAATCTAATGAGTACCTAACTTCCCTCTAGAGTTTTTGCAAAAAAATGGAAAGATACCTCCTTGTCAACTCTATCCACAACCAAATTTGTTCTACGAGTGAAAAAATGCCCCTTTGCATAAATATGTAGTACACCTAATTCCACTAACTCTAGTTGAAGATCCTTTTCAACCAATGGCTCCAATCCTCATGGATCCAATCATCATGATGTTTCTCTATGGAATAAGGGATAGATTGTCACAGATCTCCTCTCACAAGGGTGAAAAAATCTAGATCTGATCTATATACAGATGCCAGTACCCTTTCACAAACTAGATCTGCGTAGAGAAGGATGTGACTGCATATATTTGTAGTGAAACCACCATGTCAACTCATATCTACATTGTAAAGACTAGGATTTTATAGATTCACATCAGAAATGATCAGATTGATTGATCATTGATCTTCCTTGCCTCTTTGAACCAAATGAAACTCCAACAAGGATGCTACCACAATTTTTTTTCCTCCACTAATGCCCATCAAAGTGATAGAAACCATCTACACTTCTCTCCAGGAATGATATTAAGCTCATATGCAGTTGTTATAGTGTTACAGAGAGAAACCCTAGCATTCTCTACCAATTTATCTTCACACCTGAATTTATGGGTAATTTTTGAAGTGGGTAAACATAAATAATTTATGAAAATTGGTTCTCTAAATTATGTCCTAAGGTGAAATTGGGTTTTAACGTGTAAAACTCATACTACATGGTGTATTTCAATCAACCTAGTATAAAATGGCTAGGTCTCTTTTTAGGTGATAATAGTGACATGAAAATATGTGTTTTTCAAGAAGAAACACCCAAAGATAGTCAAGTGTTGAGGAAAACACTTCTGTGAATGGGAGGCGCATGTTAAGCCCTATTTAAGCCCTATGTTAACCCAAAAACCCCTTATTAAGCCCTAAATATCGAGCTATTACATTTCTATTGAAAGCCCTTAGAGGTAATTGTTTTTAGGATTCCACCTATATGCCCCTAAAGTCTTGTCACCCTACCTTTGATGCATGCCTAGAAAAGGCATCCAAAATTGTTATATGGGTCAAAATCTCAAGCCTTTTCCTTGAATTCTAGAATGCAAAGTTATTAGTGGACCTAGGGAACTCTTTAGATAATAAGTTCAAGGTTGATACCTCATTTTTTACCAATGTTAATAATTACACCATGAAGTTCTTGTATTGATCAACAAAAGCAAAGGCCTAATGAACAATTTCATGAATGAGATGGTGTGGTGGTAGGAATGAGTTGGAGGGGGGGAACGGGGGTGCATTTTTAGATGTTGGCTGCACAGGGTTGGGTGTGAATCTTCACTTAGATATGGGACTATTTGAATTTCCCCTTTAGATGTCTTCAATTCCATTCTTTAGACCATATTTCAATTTATTAATTAGTTCCAATCATTCATAATTGGTGGTGCAAGAAAAAAATCGCTCCCTCCAAACTTGAATTTTGTTCAATTTCCACGATATTGGGTCTAATATAGAATCTCAGAATCTCTGATGCTACCAAACCAAGAATCTCAATAGAACTAATTTTCAAAACTGAACAATATAAAGTAGTAAATCACATATGTACAAGTATACACAATTTTTAATAAAAGATTGTACAACAATGCATAACCCAATCTTCGTTATATTAAACCAATCTGAATAATACAACAGTCTATGGAATACAAGATATAATGACAATCTTATTGCAACATCTATGTCGTATATTTTCCTGCCAGTCCTTCACTCTCATTTTGGTCTCTAGCTACCCCTTAGTCCTTCAAAGGACAACACATAGAGTCTCTAGGAATGATGCCACCTATCATTATTGCACGTCACTTCTGCTACAATGAACAAGGGCTGATCCAATCTTCTCTCTAGGCTATCCAATACCCGAGCTCCAATATGTCAAGCTAGTAGCCTCTTTCGTTCATCAAAGGGATATACATTAGGCTACGAACTTCACCCAAACTTCAATTGTCACACCTCCTTTAGGACTGCTAGTCATGAGCTACTTTGGGTAGCCAACATGCTTCCCTCCACCAATCCAATGGCACCCAACACTTCACTATAAGTTCTGCTCCTAACTGAGGTCTCCAACTGCCCAAGTCAACCTCAACACATGGCACTTATAGGCTACTCATAAAACCGATCCAAAACTGATCCAATAACATGGATCCAACACCTACAAGATTCACCAAAATACATACCTTTAGCTCATTGTTTAAGGTTTTCTCCTCTGCTACAACCTTGACTTGGTTAGGGCAAAACCACAGTCACTTTCCATCCCTTAATTTCTCCCCAAAATTTCTCCTTGGAGCTGCAATTTTCCTTCCTTGAGGGGTTGTAGTAGCTTGATGTAGGTTCGGGATATTCTAGCCCTCAAACAACCCTCGCCCTCCTTCAATTCACTGCGGCAACCTCATATTTCCTCCACAAGTCTGCAGTTGCATGTTTTAAAGGCAATCCATCCTTAAACAAACCCTTAAATAATTATGTTCTTGACTTATGCCCCTCGTCCCTCTTATTCTGCAATTTAGTCACCAACAAAAGCCCAAAACATTCTTCTCCTCCATGTTTGTCTCTCTCCTTTTGCCTGCGACCTAGACAATATCCTCTATCTCCTTCAACGATTTGTTCACTTCTTATGTGTTTCTCACTTTGGATGTGTGAAATGATCTGACACTCACCTTGTATTTATACTACATAAAAGGTCTCCTTAAAATTTCATCATAGGGTGTGACAACCTGTCATAATGGTTATTAACATAAAGTTAGCATTGACCTTGTGCCACCATGCCTGCACATAACTTTCAAAAATTCATAACTCCATTTCTACAACTCGGAATCCGATGATTTTCATTGCATCAGAATCATCTTGACAACAGCTATCATCCTCATCCATCACATGTTGAAATGTGTCCATGGTTTTGGCCCAAATCACAATGGGTAAAAACCCCAACCTTGGTTTCCAAGCCCATAAGTGACCCTTGTGGTTCTTTACTCTCCAAACCTTAAACCCTAGAGCTTGGAGTACCTCCCAAGCTACTAAAAAATCAACACTCCCTCTTAGCGAGGGAGGTACTTCCAAAACTAGGAAGTAACTCATCATCATCATCACTACTCACAACACTTTCCCAAATCTTGGTGCTCACCACTGCAGCAATCCCTGAAGCATGAACTATGCCTCTCTCATAAGTGTCATTGTCACTAGAAGCATCTTGCCTCTTTTTCTTATCTTGTATCACTTTCCAATCCCTCCATGATTCCTTCTTGGAATATGTGGAAGTGCCCTTTCTCTCCATTGACCACGCACTCTTCTTTGGCTATAAAGTATCCCTCTAAATATCAAAAATCCCACTAGAACTTGACTCCCTCTGAGCCTTTGGAACCTGAACCTTCTTCTCTGGAACATGTACCTACCCCTCTGAAACCTGCACCTATACCTTCTTCTCCAGAACCTACACCTAGTTCTTCTTCTTCTCATGTTCAATAGGCTTTCCTGTTAGCTTGTATAAACCATTCTCTCTAACTCCAAGCACAATACCCATGGAGCTAGAGACTATGGGCCTGATTCTTTCCTTCCCATCCTGGAACAAGACATCAAACCCCTTTTTCTGAATCATCGAGACCCATATATCCTGGAACAATATATCCTAGACCCATATCACCTATCATGTCTCCATCCTAAATGACACAACTCCTAATCCATGAATCTCCTTCTGACTCTTGTCGCCCAACACCATGTGAAACTTCAAGTCCCATTCAGCTAGAGTCTTTAAAACCTCCTATGACATTTTCATATGTTTCTATGTACCATCCATCCTTATGGATAGTAACCTGCTATAAATGAGAGATCATAACATAGTCCTCCTCCTCCAATCTCTTGGTGAGAGTGTCTATCTAAGCGGAAGTGGAAACTGTTAGGAAACCAACTCACAAAAAGATAGAAAAGATAGATCAATGCCTTAGAATTCAACCTCGTCGAGGGGGAACCTCCTTTACATTACACAAATGAACAATTCTTGGATGATACAAATTACTAAACTCCCTTCTATATATAGGAGTCTAAGGGTCACAATATAATCAAGCCGACGTAATAGTAACATAAGGGCACAAAAATAACAATAGTGGGTTTCTATGGGGCATACTAATAATAATATGGGGACAATAGGGGCACAATAATAACAATAAGGGATACAATGAAAATAGTAATGGGGGAATCACTAGTATTATAGGGGCCTAACATGCCCCTCCCATTACAAAAAGTGTTGTCCTCAATGCTTAAGTAGTTATGGATGCTTCTGTATAAAATTCTCACCCTCCCATGTGGAATCTTCAGTGGATAAGTTCTTCCATGAAATTGATTGATTTTGTAGCTATCGAATTCTCGTTTCTATGACTGCTTCTAGTTCCAATATGATTTTTCCTTCCTCGTCAAGTTCTGGAAATATTGTTTGAACTGGGAGCTTGTCACCTATAACTTTCTTTAAACATGAAACATGGAAAACTGGGTGCACTCAGGAAGCTGTAGGAAGCTCCAATTTGTACGCCATAGTACCAATATTTTGAAACACCTTGTACAGACCATAATACTTTGGTGATAATTTATTATCCTTCTTAGCTTGCTTGAGGGATATTTTTTTTATATGGTTGTAGCCATAGGAATACCCAGTCACCTACATCAAAACTTATTTCACTACGATGTTGATATGTCTGATGTTTCATTCTATTATGCACCAACATGAGGTTATCCTTTAAGAGTTGTAGAACTTGTTGTTGATGCTCGATGTAATGTTCCACAGCTTGAACCTTAGAATTTTATCTTAAGTATGATGTGATGGATGGTGGATGATATCCATAAAGTGCC
>APFE030246253.1:0-34782 GCA_000404065.3 Pinus taeda
CCAAAGTGCAATTTTCTTGGCAAAGAACCCTGCTTACCATTCAAAGACAAAGCACATTGATGTTCAGTATCACTTTGTAAGGGATATGATAGAAGACAAAAAGGTGTTGCTGGTAAAGGTGGACACTTTGAAGAATACTGCAGATGCATTGATAAAATCTGTGAGCTCTGAGAAGTTCTCTTGGTGTAGAGAAACAATGGGCGTTTCACGGTTGGAAAAATGACTAAGCTCTCATGTGGAAAGAAAACAACAAGTGGGAGATTGTTGGGTTGTGTTATATTCTTTCCACGACTAACCTACGTAGTGAACCGGGGAGTTAGAGGGGGGGTGGAGCCCCCCCTTCGTTGCGTCGATTGTGCAGTGGGGGGGTGGCAGCCCCCCCTGTCCGGGGGGTTTGAGGGGGGCGGCTAGGCCCCCTCTACGGGGTTCGGGGTAGCGCCCCAAGAAATTTTTTTTTTGGACCCTATATTAGGTTGGGTGAACCTACCTATGGTTTTCAGTCCATGGTTTTGGACGCGTTGGTTTTTGGTCCATGGTTTTGGATGCGATGGTTTTCGGTCCATGGTATTGGATGCTTCGGCATGTATAAATATGTATTGTAACATTGAAAGGAATATAATAAAAAATCAAGCTAGTAGTCTCGGTTTTGAGATCCAGTGGGAAATCTCTGTGTATATGTTTTTTATGTGTTATGCTCTCACATTTTTATTTTTCCTGTGATTTAGAATTTGTATGCAGGTAATTTCTATACGGGGTTAAAACCTACAAGGAACTCCTGACACAGATACTTGGACTAGTTGAACTACACACCCTTCATGCAATGTGCAACTAGGGACACTACGGGTGTCGGAACTTCACCCGCGCAACACTTTCTCATCACCTTCCCTTCTAAAATTTGGATGGCAATTTGAACTGTGAGGTTGTTTGTAGAGTTGATGGAATATCCTTGCACCTTCTTCATGAAGTCAAATTCTTTCTTCATTCTTTCTGCTAGGTCCTTTTCCCCTATCTTTCTACTAAACTCCTTGGTTGGATTCAATCCCTGGTATGGAAGGTGCGTGATCCTGTGAATGAGCATGTTAGTGATGGGGATAGACCATCCTAGCCATAAGCACCCATCATGCACCAAAGTGACCAGCTGGCACGCACACATTGGGTTGATAAGGGTGCGGTGATAATGGGCACCCACAACAGATTAAGTAACCCTGAATTATCCACACCACGAATTCATTCCACCATCTCTAGTGTGGTAAAACCTGGCTCTGCGTAGTAAACACGCTTCATATACGTATATGTTGCTAAGTTAGGAAACCTAGCATGATTGGTGAGGTCACGATCTTCCATCTTCAGCAGTGGGATCCACACAAGCCACAGACCCTCAAAGGGAACTTGCCTAGGTAGCACGGGAGTAGAAATGGAAAGTTTGTCTGAATATGGGTGCTTTGTGACCTTCACCTTCCTCTTGTGCAGAGGGATATAGTCAGGTAGCTTTGTGATGTGCTCCTCTCCCTAATTATCTATGTCTTATGTGCCTTGGCCTTCCTCTACCTCCAGGTCAACTACCTTCTTAGGTTGCTTGCCTTTATTTTGTTTCTATGCTGTAGAATTCCTGCACTGGTACCAGATTTTTCTACTTATCCTTCTTTGGTTTAACTGTATGGGTTTCTCTTGCAGTGGTAAGCTTCAGCCTAGGTGACATCGAGGCCGTGGGCATAGGAGCCTGAACTTCCATACTCACTACTTTTAGAGCGGCTCCCTCAAAGGCAACATAGCCACCTGTACTCACGGTTTCTACAGGGCTTAATCCAAGCATCTATTCAAGAATGAACTTTTGATTCAACTTAGCCAGCTTAGAAAACGCGAGGCTCGCAACTAAATCCTCCCAATACGATCAATTCATAGGTGACAGACATCACAACTCAACAAAAATTCTAAGGGCTCAAAGTGTTCTTTGTTGGAATGACGTGCATAATTTATGGGGGGTTTTGAATTTGAATCCAATCATTCACCCAAATTATGATAATTAATGTTGTTTTGGCAGCAAATCTTCAAAGATATTTTCCTTAAATGCCACCAGCTCGCTCCTCTTAACCATCTTATGGCTGTCAATTCATGAACATTGAATCCAATAGTCACTTTCTTGTTGTGATGTGTTGCATGACACTTCCCTTCTTAGCACAGCTTTTGGTGCATAGCTTCATAGATTGCGTCTTCATCATCTTCCGCGTAGCCCGCCTGCTGTGTAGTCCTCCATCCCTGGTAGTGTAGTTTATAGTCCCGTGCTCCCTTGCAACTTCCTGGAGCACTAAGACTGTCCTGCTGCCATATAGTCATTGTGTAGGATCCCCTATATACAACTTCAATTGGCTCCCATTCACTCTCCCCAGAAAAGGTTCTCCATTCAGCTTCACGAGCTGAATTGCGCCTCCATCTATAATTTCTTTGATAATATAGGGTCCCAGCCAATGCATCTGAAATTTCCACAGAAACTTAGTGAATTTACTATCGTATAACAAGACAAGATCATTTACCTTGAACGTGTGAAGCTTGATGTGGTGGTCATGCCATGCTTTTTCTTGTTCATTTTGTACTTGTTGATGGAATATTACCAAGAACCAGTCCTCTTCAAGATCTATCAGTTGCATAACATGTTCCTCCAAGGCTTCGCAATCTTCTATACCTGTGAGATTTGTTATCCATAGATTAGGCACGATATACTCCATTGGCATGACCACTTCAACACCATATACCAATCCAAATGGTGTTTGACCAGTCAGCTTCTTGCAAGTAGTTGTATACACCCATATTACTAAAGGTACGCGCACATCCTACTCATTTCTCTATGCATTGTAGATCTTTGTCAAAGCGTTCTCCAAAATCTTGTTGAAGGCCTCAACATATCCATTGGCCTATGGGTGATATGGTGTACTCTTTTGGTGGTAGACCTTAAATTCTTCCGTCAACACGCTAATTGTTTCATTCAGAAATTTATACCTATGTCACTCATCAACACTTTTGGGCAGCCAAATATCGTTAAGGCATACTGAAAAAAAAAAAAAAAAAAAAAATTGTTGTCATAGCCCCTTTACAATCCTTAACTAGTTGTTCCTATGCCCATCTGGTTAGATATTCCATCATGGTGATGATATATCATGCACCAGTTTTCCTTCCTAGGGGCTGAATTGGCCTAACAAAATCAATCGCCCATTTTTCAAATGGCTGCAAGAATACTTGAGGTTGTAATGGTAATTCATCCCTTTGAAATGGTCTACCCATTCTCTAACATACATCGTATGCCTTAAAATATGCTTCAGAGTCCTTGTGCAGCATTGGCCACCATAGACCGACACATAAAATCTTCTGCGCAGTCACCTTTCCTACATAATGTTCTCCCACAACCCCTCCATGAACCTCAATGAGAGTGCTATCTCTTTCAAAATATGGCACATATCTTCACAATATTTCATCAACACCCATCTTATACAATTTCTTCTACTAACTAGTATACCCTTCTATTTCCATCTTTGTAGTCAAAAATTGAATAATATCTACAAAATGATTGTTTGCTATGCTCACCATGAAGAGTTGTGCATTTAGTAACCCTTCCTTCAAATTAGTAGGCTCCTCTCATGTTTCGATTCATGATAGATGGTTAGGTCCTACATTCAACCTTCTTGGTTTCACAATTACTTCAAAGTCATACTCCTAGAATAGTAGCAACCATATGCAGATCTTCCCCACAACATAGGATTATTGACCAAGTACTTCAAAGCAGAATGATATGTGTACATCTTGAAATTCCCTCCTAACAGATAGTGCTTGAACTTTTGTAGCTTGTATACCATGGCCAATCCTTTGCGCTCATTCATTGAATAATTCTTCTCAGCCTTCGATAATATCCTACTTGCGAAGGCTATAGGATGGTCCATTTCTCCTTCATCGGCTTGCATTAATACTCCACCCAACGCAACGCAAGAGGCATCCACATGTACATGAAATTCCTTCTTCCAATCCGGGATACCAAGATCAATGCGGTGACCATCTTTTCTTTCAAGGCATCTAAGTTGCACTGATATTTTTCATTCCAATAGAATGTTGTGTCCTTCTTCAATAGTTTCTCCATAGGCACGGTAATCTGAGCATATGCGTTGATAAATTTTCTATAATATCCCATATGTCCTAGCATCACGCACAGGTTCTTAACACTTCTCGAGGCCTCTAGGTTCACTATTACCACAATCTTGGTAGGATACACCATCATCCCTTGCTTGCACACCACATGACCCAATAGAATTCCAAAGGGAACACAGAATAGGGATTTCTTCAAATTCAGCACGATCTAGTATCTGCGAAACATATCCAACATCAAGCATAGAATTGCTACATGGTGCTTTACTAATCCGAACACTTTTCAATCATCAAAGTATACTTCCAAGAACTTATGGATGAACTCCTTCAACGCCACTATAACTACATGAGAGAATATTGCAGGCACATTCTTGAGTCCAAATGACATCATAGTATACTGGAAACACCCCCATTCTGTCACAAAGGTTTTTTTCTCCTATCCTCTAGCTTTATCTTGATCTGATGATACCCTAAAAACCCATCAGTAAAGGAGTAGGCCTCCTCCCTCCAACATTATCCAATACTTCTTCTATAAACGGGGTTGGGAATGGTTCATGGACACAGGCATCGTTAAGCTTCCTTAGATCTACACAAATCCTTATTTCACCTTCTGCTTCTTCTCCTGAGCCACCTATTAGCCTCACTCTCTTAAAATCAATAATAAATCCAATTATTAAATTAAATAAATAAAATCATGAGAATTCCTCAAACTAAGGATTCAAGTTTGGATGAGAGATTCTCTCCAACTAGCTCTCCTAAATTAGTGTGTAAGTTGAGAAATTGTCTCAACCAAGTGAGTCTAAGATAGACGCACTATTTTAAGACCACTTTCTCATGTATTTAAATGTATTATTAAATTATTTGAATAAGAAAGAATTACATGAGCATGAGAGACCACATGATGACTCTCTTCCTTTTCCACCAGTTTATTTTTTGTATGTTAATTTTGTGCATGTGGTTATATCGCTTTGTGATTCTTCTTCAATTGGTATAAGAGCACTGATTTGATTTATCATTAGAATTTGATGCTGGGACATCATTCCTTTGTTGCAATGAAACTCCACTAGATTCTCTGAAAGTCTCCTCATTGGAATTAACTGAAACTATATTGGATCGTAGATCCAATTGTAGTTTTCATGTGACGTCGTTTCACACTCGGATCCTCTATAAGAACTACCCTTTTCATACTAATCGTACCCTGCACACGGTGCAACAGAGCACAATTATCATTCCATACACATGCTTCCTTCATGAGCCTTCATGGATTTATCATGGCTTCCTCTCTTGAATGCTAAAACGGCCTGCTCCTACTTTCAAAACTGGGAAACTACTATAGAACGCAACTAAGAAGAGGTGAAAGTGATGAAAACATTGTTGCCTGAAGAACATTCCTAATTCTTGAACGCTGCTACCCATGCTGGTGTCTTCGAGTCTGTTGATGGGAAATGAAACAGACTGTCACCATATGTAGGATTCACAAACATAGTTGTCAATGCCACTACATTTGCTAACACCGCGCTATATAATTTAGCGGCCATTGTTACCAGAAAATTAATGAGCTATATGTCCATATTTGAATGAACTATGGTGTGGGAGCTTGCTATTCTACTCGGTAATGCAAGGATACAGAATGCCATTCAATGATATTATAGAAAATTATTGCAGAGGCGGAAGTTTTGTTATGGGTTTTTATTGGTTTTAATGCATCAGTAGTTGTATTTGTGCCAGATCCCATTGTTTATTCTGGATGCCTTTAATCTAAGAGAAGTGATTGGAATTTAATTTCAAATGCTCTTCGACACTGTAAAATTCTTCACGTTTGGTGAGTCGATAACGGTAAACAAGGGTGTCGTAATTGAATGTGCCTCTACTCTAAAAATTGTTGAGACGTGAAACTCGTGTAGTGTTATAAGAGCCCTTTGTATTCATTTCTTTCACATTGAATCTGCACAAGCCTTCAAGCACTACTTCCAATTGGCTTCTCCTAGTCCTCATGCTATCTTGGTGTTTTGCCAGCATTTTCGTAGCAGTGATTTTGTGATAATGAACACTTCGTCGCTACAGGTATAAAATCAAGTTCACCAAAGGGGATACGAACTTAGTTCACTCGTCATTATTCTTTTCCCTTGATAGGATTTTTTTCAAGGTCCATAAAACAAATGGTTTAATGAAATTCATTTTGTACATTTTGGAGGGATAAGGAGTATTTCTAATTTTTTGGAGTCATAACTGATTTTGTGAAGTTATAATACGCATATCCAATATTTGGAGTGATAATTGAAAGTCGTTATTTTAATTCAAAGTAATGTTTTATTTTGAGATATGTAGTCCATGAACATCCATATTTTGAAGACAAGTTGCTTCAAAGGGTTGCGATCTTGGCATTATCATTGTTTTAGAGTCAGTTTTTGAAGCCAATTTGATGCCAAGGAGCTCTCAGTCTGTGCTTGAGATGCCTCACTGAAGGCATTTTCATGATGATGTAGCTTGAAGGTTAATAAAAACATATCTTTTTGTGGTGATCGTGTCCTAGATCTACCCGAAATTGAATAAGGGGATCATAGGTACACACTGTGTCGTGGATTGTTTACATGACTTGTGTCGAGTTTGTAAAATTCTCTTTTTATTATTCTTAAATAAAACAACTACATGCACATAAAAAAGTTTACATACACAAGTCATCGATCAAGCTCCTAAAATCAAAGCTCCCATAATCAATTAAGTTCATAAGAACAAAGTGTCACATCATCGACTTGATAAAAGTAATACTTTGCAACAACATTTCACATCATGTAATCAAAGAAATCAAGTTAATGATGCTACATAATCAAGTTGTCAAAGACGATTCTACATCAACATCCAATCAAGTTGTCATCTACATCGACAACAATTTTTTGGCAATTGCACTTCCACCATTTTTTTAATAAGCTCAATACAAAATTGTAACTTGCAAATCATCATTTGTAAGTTGGATTGTAATCAAAGACAAATTGATTTGAATTGTCCGAGTGCATTTTAGGCTGTAACCGACACCCTAATTTGAATCGTTAAGGTGAATACATTAAGTCAAGTAATTCTTCAACTGAGTCATCAAGATTGAACTTGACATTTGTCTCTTGGGTGCATTTTCGACAGTGTTCGACACCCTTCCTTTTTTAAAATCAACACATTCAGTGAGTACATTCAAGAAAGCACAATGTGTCAGTAATCAATCAAGCAAGTTCAAGCAAGCCATCTAGCAAGCAATCATCATCAAATGAGTGTGAAATCTAGTATTCTATTCTTCAAGTGAGCATCAAATCAAGCCATTGTTTAACACAAGTGCATTAAACAATAAAGCAAACGAGCGTGTCAATCAACCAACAAAACAAGCGAGCTTGTGTAAATTTCATTACAACATTCAGAAAGTTCCTTTCAAGCAAAGTGATCGTCATCAAGCGAGCATCAAGTCAACAATTCAATCAAGTGTTTAAAGCATCAGCAATCAGAAAATAGTACAAGTGAGCCTGTCATTTTTGTGATCAACTCAAGTGCACAATTTTCAAGCACGACTTCTACACTAAGCGAGCCTACCTTCAAAGTAAGCAAGACAATGTGGTGACACACATTCAACTATCCCAAATTCTTCACAATTTAATGTTATCATCAGCCGACTACATGGTGCACATCAGCAAAACCACTCTTGCTGACATTGAAGTGCATCTTCAATATGCACATGAAATGATTGACTTCCTTCAACTAGAATTGTAACTGGAGAGAATTGAGTTGCAAGAGAAGCATGTTGCTTCCAAGTCTTTTCCAAATACAGCTAATCATTCAAACTCATTCATCCAACCAGCTTCAATTATTGAAGTTGTTCCAGTGCAACTTTCTTCCAAACCCATAATCAAGCCATGGGAAGAAATCCAAAGTAATTGAAATCGACATGGCTTAGGATATGACGAAGATGACGACAACTTACATATCCCTGATTATTCAAAGCCCATTAAGTTCGTCAGTGCCAGATTACTTGAATAAATCACCTTAGCCAGTTCTCAGCAACATGTAGACAAATAGAAATGCACACAAACTCAAGTTGCAGACAAACCGACATGTTCTCATTGTCAAAGAACTGATCATCTAGAAGATCAATGTTTTGATCTCCATCCTTGTCACCATTGTCGCAAGAAGGATCGTACATCAGAGAAATGTTGCAAACAAGACCAACCTGCCAGATTAAATATCGATTATTCATGGATTGATCCATGGGAATGGTCATCCATAGCCAAAATATTGTACAAGTTTTACAATCAGATTCAGTCACACATATTGCAGCCAATAGTCAAATGAAAATGGTACTCTTGTGCAGTTGAACGGGGGAGTACACCAGTGAAATACTCCTCCACCTACAGGGGGAGTTCAGATATATTTTGGAGAAGATTGCATCTCCTTTCAGCTGACAAAGGGGGGAAAATGTCAATGAACTTGACAATGGTTATCAGATTGAAAGTCTCAACAACATCAGCGAAGCAGCTAGTGGGCATCTTCATCAGCCAGTGGGAAATCATCATCAGAAAATACACCAATATGCGTTCTTCAAATTGTGTCAATGGACACCGGATGTTGTTTTCAAGCAAAGGACAGTTGGATCCTTTTGTGGCTTGGCACATGATGGAATTGTCAAGCAACATTCAGATATGAATCAAATATGTAGTTGATTCATGTTCTCTTCAGATTTGAGTTTTTTCCAACATCTAGCTTTGGCGGTTTTTCCAGGAAAATGTTTTTTGACGATCAACTTGAGAATTTGGAAGATGGTTCCTTGTTCATTTTGGATTTATCATTGGGGGGGAAGGGGGGAGGGGGAATGTTAGCCTCACTCTCTTAAAAATCAATAATAAATCCAATTATTAAATTAAACAATAAAATCATGAGAATTGCTCAAACTAAGGATTCTAGTTTGGATGAGAGATTCTCTCCAACTAGCTCTCCTAAATTAGTGTGTAAGTTGAGAAATTGTCTCAACCAAGTGAGTCTAAGATAGACATACTATCTTAAGACCACTTTCTCATGCATTTAAATGTATTATTAAATTAACTTGAATAAGAGAGAATTACATGAGCATGAGAGACCACATGATGACTCTCTTCCTTTTCTGCCAGTTTATTTTTTGTGTGTTAATTTGTTGTGCATGTGGTTATATCGCTTTGTGATTCTTCTTCACCACCATTGAGATCGCCCAATCAGATTCCTCCATAGGTTCTTTGATGCCCATCTCCAACATCTTATCAAACTCCTGACGAACCTTTTCCTTATATTTTGGATTGAGACAATACGACCTCTTCTTAATAGGCTTCATGTCCAACTTCAAGGTAATCTTCATGAAACCCAAGTCACCTATTATGCCCTTCAGGTCCAAAAAATTGTTAGGAAAAATATCCTGGTACTCGTAGAGTAGCTCAGTCACTTCATCCACATTGACATCGTCCCAATAATCCCCAATCTTTGCAAACTTCAGTTCTACTTCAGTACCAATGTTTACTGGTTTTGTCTTCAATGGTGCGGTGATGTCTAGGTTCTCTATTTGCAGGCCCTTGACTTCGCAATGCCCTTCTTCCTTTGGAATATTAATATTTCTTTAATCGTCATCCTCCTCTTCAGTGGTCACATTATAGCATTCCAATGCATGGCGCAGCTGGGTGCTCCAAAATGGTTGGACCCATTCCAGAGGTACTTACGGCGTTGTGAAGATAACTGCCTTAATCTCTTGCAGGGCTTCATCGATGCTCATGAAGTCGTCTTCAAAACTAAAGGTCAATAAGAAACCTTCCCTTAATATATCCCAAACCACGATGCCATGGTGGAGCTCCATTTCTAGATACCAGTACATGGGAATTGTATCCAAAGTATGGAAAAATAGGTGTACCCACTCTGTCTATGGCTTCGTTACATAATATTTAGTCCATTTCGCTAATTGATCATGAAGATCATCCTTCCCACTATATTTCTCAGCCAACCCAGTGTTAGGACATCCAAATTGCAACCTCATCATCCTTATATAATCCCACCATCCATCAAAGATATGCTTATGCGTACCCCACCATCATGCAAGCGCAGTGCTCAATGCCAAATCTAATGCTTGAAAGCAATGACACTCAAGGACTTCATGCTCAAACGCATCCAAAAACCTATCCACATTAGTTAAACCATCATAATAAAGTAAGCTCCCTACCTTCAACAAAACACAACACAACGATTTAGTCATTATATTGCACCGCAACGTGGATACTTCATGCAAACGATTGTGCCAATACTCCGACTCTTCATTTGAATCATACGTACAGGAAGTCTCCCGGTCCCATGGAATCTATCCATATGTCGTTGGATTGATCCACTCCTAGTCTCGCACTCCCATTTTGTAGATCTGGTCCAGTTCATCCTCACTTTCTTCATATTTGTGCGTTGGTTTAGTGTAGCACACCCCTTCTGCGGGGTCCAATGGCACTACAACTCGAAGTGATTTCCTCTCAAACGACATTGTCCTCTTCTTCAAGTTGATGACCCATTCATATCAATTGCACAGTCAATTCCCAGGAGTGCAAGGTATGGATTATTGTCATTAATGATCTTTATCACTTCAAAGTCAGTGATTGCGCTCGCACTTTTGATATCAACAGTTACTCGATATAATTGAACCAAAGGGATGATCTTCTTTTGGTTCTCCACTCTGAGCTGAATCAGACACCACTGCAGCACAAGTCTCTCCATTTTTTCCCATGTTTTTTTTGGAAAAACGTTCACATCAGATCCCAGATCTAAGATGACCTGGTGCATCTCATAATCTCCTATCTACACGATGAGCCTCATCTCGCGCTCTGTCCTTGCTTTATGTTTGCTAATTTTTCTAACTACGTGGTGTCCGTTAAGAGCATCTCCTTTGATCGCACATTTGTTTAATAACTCCTGTAGGCATTTCACAACTTTTTTGTTGCGTAGCAATTTCATGTAGGTCTCCAAGAACATGGTAAGCACAGAGGGATCAACCTATGTAGGCATAATGATGTCTTACATCTTGTCCTAACTTCCTGAGGTGGATGCCTCAGTGAATATTTTCTTGGCCTCCATAAATGTTTCCTTCATGTGCTCTAGATCAAAACCAACTTCCTTTTTTGGGGCCTTACGAACCCATCTATCCTCTTCAAGCTGTTTTCCCTTATCATCGCCTGTCATTATTCTGCTCCTCAGCACTATATTCACACTCTAATATTCCTTGCAGGGCTCAACTTTCATCATTTGTAAGTTCCATGTAGGTTGTTGAGGCTACCTTTCCTTTCCTACATCTTAGCTATTAGCACCAGGCATTCTTCCATGGTATGGTCAAACTAGTTGTAGTATTCACATGATGAGCATGTCTGATTCTAACACTCCCACACATAGTGCCCTAGTGTTTCACAGTTGTAGAAAATAACCTGTCTGTGACCTCTACCAAGTCCTCCTCCTCAGTGGCCTCATCCTCTTCCCTGATAACCTTTGCGCGCTCCTCCAATGCTCAGCTCTAAGGGTTGAGCTTCTGCTTGCATCTAGTATGTAGGTGTTATTTCCATCATCAGCTCATAGCTGCAACAGTGGCATACATCATGGCCCAAAGATTTACAAAAGTCACAAAACAACTGTTGGGGTGTTTGAACAAACTTTTGAAGCAAATGAAAATTATTTGTTTCATTTTTTCCAGCAACATAACAAATAGCACACCATAGCACAGCCCCCATGCTTGGCCCTACAGGGGCTTCTCACTTCAAATGGATTGGTCCCCCTCTTGTGATATAATTTGTGAATATAGGACAGTGGTCTTTATCGTGCCCCTGGCTCTTACACTTTAGACACAAAAGTTATGTGCACACTTCTGGTTTAACATCCTTACATGATGCATGCATCTACATGATGCATTTTCTTTTCTTTTTATTTTTCTTTTTCTTTTGGTCTTTCGACCTTTTTCTTTTTCTTTTTCTTTTGGTCTTTCGACCTTTTCTTTTGGTCCTTCGACCTTTTTCTTTTTCTTTGTCTTTCGACCTTTTTCTTTGTCTTTTGACCTTTTTCTTTCTTTTCTTTAATAACACCAAAGATTTTTTTTTATATAACACAAATGCTTTTTCCACTTTTACACCTTTTTTAGGTGGGGAGATGCGGAAAACGCGTATATGCTTTTCTCTTCAATCTTTGCAATTGTAAGCAGAGGCTCTGTAACTAAGAGTGAATCTATTGTACCCCCAAGGTCACATCCTGAATGGGCATTACATGCAACCTCATCACGATTTCCAGGGCTTCTGCCAAAGTTCCTATCTTCTGTTGTGATAGAGAAATCCTTAAGTGGGGCAGAAACGAAGCTATAAACCATTCGCGATGTTGACCGCCCATGAGTTGCATGTTAACTTCTGGAATCATACATTTCAACCTTTCATCTAATTCCCAAGGTGTCCCATCAACCCGCATTGTGATTTCCTTAAATCCAACTACTGACTGTGAGTTAGACTTAGGCTTACTAAAATCTTTGTTTAAAGTAGCCTTAGTATCTGCTAACAATGCCAGAGCATTATCAAAATAGTACTTAATGTACGAAGTCAATGCGCAATCCTGCAAAGTGGTAACCAATTGGGCCTTCTTTATATTTTCATTAGTAATCTATTACACTGTCCACACAGCATTCGCAACAAACAAAAACTACTCTATGTCTTCACTCCTTATGCCTTTGAAAATCGACAACTTCATGGTGTTTTTCGTGTTGGATGGTAGTGGTGGAGGTGGAGGTGTGGGTGAAGGTGTATGCAGTGGAGGTGGAGGTGGAGACGGAGTGGATGACTGATGTGTTCATGGAAAATCCTATGTTATCAGTTGAGCAGTGCTTTGCAACAGAGTTCATTCCGCCCCTTCATCGTCACTCAATAGAGGTCCAATTAATGAACTATATTTTGGTCTTGATCCTTCACAATTTCTAAATATTCTTCCACTTCGCGTAGCTCCGAACATTAAGGCAATGGAATAACCTGTTTTTCACACAACAATATTTTAATTCAAGTATTCAAAGATCTTAAATACTTACCTCATGGTGCTTTGAAAAATCATCGCTCCACTTCATTGTAGCTAACTGAGGTATCGACTGTGAATTTTGTAACAAATCCTCCTATAATTTGATCGAGTTTGTGATCAACAGCCCATGCAATCTAGTTTTCAGAGGCTTCTAATCATCACACTAATTCAGGAGTCCACACTAGTGGATTATCAAACTTCCACCTTCCTTGGTTGGATTTCAACTTTTCTAGCCACTCGTACAGTTCGATGGGAAAATTCTAGAAGAAAATTTCGTGTATATCCATATAAAAATACCTATCCAAGCACTACTCCTTTGACAAGTGTGGATTCCTATTTTCCTGCACCACGAATTCGTGAATTTTATGATCCAACCACTTTTCAATTTATTTCTTGGTCAGATTCTAGTGATGCGATATCACACATCTCTTTCAAGTAGATCCCAATCTTGGTAACATAACCATTTGTTGGCTTAGGGGGTCTTGGCCCAAGTTCAGAGTTAGTTGCACCAAACAACAAAACCCTACACTACTAGCCCTTTTGGCAACAACCCGCGTAGCGCAGGCTGCAGTCTCACCTGAAGCAATATAGGGGGATGTTGGAACCAATTTTATGCATCTAGATCTCTGTGTGATGTCCTTTTAGTGCCCTAGATCTACCTTCGAGCAGATGTATAAGCCCCTAGGGCTCAATACTGCAACTCTATTCACACAGCCTTTAGACCATCACAAAGGTCTACGATTGATCTCTACAGACCTTTATCAGTTGATTTATCCCCTTATGCACATCAGAGAATAATTCTAAATTATGGATCGCACAAATAAGCTTATGTATTAATAAACATTAGATAATTCATCAAATTCTTCATGAAATTACATAAACATGCTTGCATACATCATCTGACAGTTATTCAATAGAATCTCACATCATTAGATCAATATTTCATAAACATAGTAATCATCCACAACATATATCATAAGAAGAAATAAATAGAGATACACATATATACACAATATTTCTTCAGTACCTTCCTTTATTTATCTTCAACTCAATGTTACATACTCAAAACTACCATGCACACTCAGCTACAGTGGTACGTGCAATCAGCTGCAGACTCCACCTAGGCCTTTGCAAACTCACCTGTAGAGCCTTTCTCTCCTATCTACCTACTTCTTACTTTCCCTTCTCTTCACTCTAAAAATAGACATGCCTTATACTCCCTAAGGCACACCTATGTATAACCTTATTCATATAATCCCATGGTTTGCGAACGATGGGTGGGTCTTAAATTCGACCCAAAATTTACCTAAACGAGGGGCTAAAACCCCTTTGACTCCTAATCCTCTACGTAATCTGCATCCACAAATCGTGGATACTTTACATTACTTACAAAAACACATCAAAACTTGGGTTATTTTAACCCCAAATCTGACCCCGGGGACCCCATCCCAATTCAAAGCACCAATGTGCATGATGACTTCATTAAAAACCACCCAAACCCTTGAATCAGTTCCAAACATCCCACCCCCTACAACTAAACAAGTTATGACTTTACATCAAGTCGTTACACAAATCCCCTTCTTATTCCCCCCACCCGAGTTTGTCTCACACCAACCCATGGAAACCCTCACATTACCAAATATGTCCCTCACAATACTAGTTTGGTACCTGGTCCCCATGACCGTGTCAATTGAGTCAGAACACATGCAGGAAGGAAGCTTCCTTGTACCTCCACTTCAAAGGACCACCCCTACTCAAAACCGTCCCACGCCTACCAAAACTAGAGTTGCCAAAAAGGTAAAACAAACGGTAAAAAAGGAGAAACTTCCAACTCCTCTAGACCTATGCAACCCTGCACGTTATGTGAGGAAATCAGACACCCAACTCATACATTCCCTAAAATAGTCGAGTTAAAAATAATTATGAATGCCTTTAAAACATTGGTAACCCCACCTCCACCAAAAGGAGTGAAAGTCGTACCCTTGCGTAAAAATGAAGTACACACTAGCCATGCATGTGCCATATGCAATAAATATGGAAACTATACTCATCATTGTCCTAATATCCCTGAACTTCAAGAGACACTCAAAGGTCTCATATAAGCTAACAACAATGAGCTAATAGTGCCAACCCCACCTCCATAGGATGATAAATGTCAAAACATCTTCTACATTCAAGAAGAGGCATCATCCATCTCTGCGCTTGCCTACAACACATGGAGGCAGAATAAGTAGTATTTTCACCCCTCTACTTTACCATGTGCTATATTTGATGACCATACCCATCCGGTAAATTGTTGCTCAAAATTATGGACACGTTACCAAGTCCACCCCATCACCCAAGAGGACCAAAGAAGAAAATATAGGCATCAATACCATATATGCACTATATGCAAGGAAAACATCACAAAAGGAGGTTCCCTCACCTTCCTCAATTCCGAAAAATAATGGATTTCATATGTAAATTTTTAAAGGAAAATCCCTATCTACTGGAACCAGACATGGAATCCACAGAACCCATCCCCCCACCTGTTGTAGGAGGACCCATAGATGTCCTATGTGTGTTTGAGGATAAAAGATAGCTAGGCCCCTGCCATTTCACCTCCCATCACCATCATCATTCTAGACCAGGCCAAAAAAAAAATCCACCTGGCAAATAAATGCACCATCACATGTGCATTATGCGACAAACCCAACCATTTGATCAATAAATTCCATGAACTAAGTAGGTTCAATGACATCTTCCACTTAGTAACCCACATCCCCTATAAGCACCTTTCAAACCAAGAAAAAATTACATGGTGTTATTGTCACATATGCTCTCAATTCCACCACACAAGGAATTGTCAGTACCTTACACGGTTCTCTGCAGCAAGAGAAAAAATAAAACAAATCCACACAAATAGGAAATGCCATAATAAGACCTTGCCCCATAGATGGATACCTCCACAAGATATCCTGTCATGCAATGACAACGAGGCATCACCATCCCATGCCATGAGTAGCACCACCTCTCATACAATATATTGAGTTAACTCTGAACCAATTTAGAGAAACTCTGTCCATAGCACAACTAAAATTTGAAACCCATTGGAAGGGCCCATACATCATCAAGCATTTCCCCTACATGTGGGCATACATACTATCAGAGGCTAATGGGACTTGCCTAAAAAATATTGTCAATAGTCTCTACCTCAAAAAATTTCATCCATAAAATGTTAGAGTAAGCATGTATGTACAATGAATTATTGTTTATGATGATAACCTCATCATGGATGTATTCTAAAAATCGCTCTCTCATCACATTTCAACAGATGGATTTTCCACCACCTTATCACAACGAGTTCAATGGCGACATATCTCGATGGTCGCATAATCTTGTTGCAGCAACATGGGCCATATACTCTTCTGAACGGACACCTCATCTATTCAATGGAATTTGTATTGGGTCAACCACCAAAAATAAAGCAAAATATGATGCTATCATAGGCCTCTTGGCCGATGCCCACCACCTAGGTATCCATCACCTACATGTATTCCTTGATTCCTAGGTCATAGTATCATAGTTAAATAGGAAGTTCAAAGTCTGTGATCCATGTCTTTTTTGCATGTATCTGCATGCACAAATATTAGCTAAAGATTTATATCAAATCACATCTACACATATACCCAAAGATCAAATTCATATAGTTGATCGCATCACTAATCAAATCCTAGACTGGCATGCATCATATATATAACCATCAAGATATATAAAAAAATCAGCACAAGATACATCTAAAAACATAAATGTAGAAATACACCAAGAAGTATGGACACATGTATCACATCATGAGAGCCATAAAAAATAACCTTGTATATACATAAAAAAAATTACATATGAGTACAAAAAATCTGGCCCACGAACAGGAAGAATAAGTTAGAAAAAATACAAGGGAACATCCTCATAAATGGGTGCTTTCCCTAGTACATACATCATCTTGACCAAAAACAAAAATACATAACCAACCTCCCTAGGGCCCTAGTGGCCCAATCTACACATCAGGAGCCAATATGGGACTTGTTGTAGCCACCGCCATAGCAATACGACAAAGTCAACAGATGCTACCACTCCTAAGAAATCACCGTCTCAACCAAAACTTCTGGAAGGTGAGCCCAACCCTCAAAGGGAACACCTCCAATCATGGTCTCCACTCATCTTCAGGAGTCATAGTACTTCTTTAACTCCACCGCAGTAACATATCTTCGCCCCTCAGCCTCCTCAGCTCGCACAACGAGTCTCTCTGTATTGATAACCCCCTCTCTGGACAGCCTGCCAATCTCAAGCCAAGGCCAATACATTGATCACTCGAAGCCATCCTAAGTAGCAAGTGGTGGCCTTGTTACCTCGGGTCTCTAATGAACAAGTGCATCCCCCACAACACCCATGTATCTCAGATTGTGGCCAACCAAAATGGCCAGTAGACATCCCTGCAGCCCCACATCTCTAAGTAAACAAAAGCATAGTCTCAATATCATCGTAAATAAAAAACTACAAGAAAAAACACATATGTATACAAATGAAAAAATAACAAGCATATACTTGATGGTCCTCATGCAACACCTGAAGGAAGCCCCATCTTCTGATCTCCCCAGAAGTCAACTCTGTGGTATGGGTAGTCCAAAATCATTTTAGGGTTGGACTCAAACCAATGTTGTACCATGTCGTCCCAGTAGTGACCCACCTCTACTCTGCCCTCCTGTGGAATCATCCATTCCCAATGGTGCATGTGAGGCTTCCTATGAGGTCCCACCAATACTACAAGAATAGGGTTGAACATAACCACCCTCTCATAGCGTATGCTGCAAAGAACACTCCTGTAGTAAAAAATATTTAGCATCAAATGTTGAACCTAGGTAAATTGAGACATCACCCCATGATGCAATAGTTGTAGCTAGACAAAGAATGCCCCTACCTGTAGCCACTGGAAAACTAATATATGCAGCCTCGAGCACCAGTTGGGGGATGCTGACCCCACCAATCTGACGATCATATCCAATGTTGCTCACTCAGCTAGATCCTCCACCATTTTGATCCTCACACAACCATCTAAAATAGGGTTAGCACAATACTGCCCATAAACCCAAAACCTCCTGCTAGCATCCCCTCCTCGAAGTGGATAGGGAAGTACGTCCTGTCATGGAATCAAATTGGTGACAAAATAGATATCAGTCTATACCAATATCGAGAGGTCTGTATGGTGGATAACCATCACCTAACAATTTGCATCCCAACAACTAACCAAATATCATAGGAACCTATCCTGTGACCTCATCAATGGATTCTAAAGAAACTTTAGCAACCCCCACTCCACTATCTAATGCCTAGCTCTAACATCCTATGAAACAATAGTCCAGAGAAGTGCCCAGTCTCGCTCTCTCCAGATCATCTTGCCACCCAGGATGCCACAAATCAAAAAAGTGAACCCCTTAGGTCCTCAAAGAATAAAAATGGGGGAAAAAATAATTCCCCCCCCCCCCCACCGCATGCATGTTTCCTAAACAGGCGCATGGTGTGCACACCTATCCTCTAGAACAACAATGCATAGTGTGCGTGTTTGTATCTCATACAGACGCACGCACGACACAAAAAATTTTGGGAAATTTGTGACCAAGCCCTGGAAGGGTTCGTTAATCGAAAACTCATACATGCACAATGTGCATCTGAGTATTACCTTTTCATGTAGTGTCTTTATGCAAAACTCTGGTTTTGCGCGAAGACCATGTGACTTAAGAAGAGTTTCCCCATGTGGTCACCTAGGTTGACCATAAAAAGGTCATACAGGGGATCCCTATACGACATGGTTGACCTTAAATAGGTGTAGAGGGGACCCCTGTATGACCTACCTAACCTAAATTACTCAAAATCACAAAGGCTAGGGCTCAAGCTCTTACCTATCTCTCTCGTTGCACAAATCCCAGGTGCACAGGCTGATCGCAATGACAAGAAATGCCGCAAGAAATCTCTCTGAGATCCACACTCAACAAATGCAAATGACTGATATTTGGGCCCCTTGGCCCCATCTATCACCATGTTTTCCATCTCCCTATGCACATTACAGAAGCCTGGGATCTCCATTGACAAAACCAAAAGAGACGTGAAGATGTCCCATGACATCTTCATCATGGAACCCTCCATTATGGTAATAAGACTTGTTTGTACTATACTCATCAGTGGAAATAATTAATTGATTGAGAAATCATGAAGCAAAAAAGAGAGAATTAAATCAACACATTACACAATGATTTCCTAGGGAAATCCACAATTAAAAACCCCTACTATATGTATATTTCATTAGTCAGAAAATATGAGAAGATTACAATGCTTTGCTCAAGCTCGAGCAACCTCTGCAATATCTCTATCTGTCTCACTGCTTCCTAAACAAGCCGAGACCAATACCTAACCAAATTTTAGCTTTCCCAAGTCCCTATTTCCTTGTGTTGTTTCCTTGGGAATTACCCCCCTATTAATTAGGGAAATTACTCAATATGAATTGCAAAATCCTCATAGGCCTTCCTCTGACTACATGCACCCTTGTACAATTCAGATGATTATACAAATGATAGTACACTGCCCTTGAACTCCAATATGATTTGGGTAACTATCATATCTGAGATGCATGAGTTATTTATGAGTGAATTATCAGTTAACTAGTTTAACACATGAAGGAACGCCCCACTATCTGACCTCATAGTAGTTCCTCCAACAATTGGAATTAGTTTAACTGACAATAACCAAATTAAATTGAATCAATTAATTACGACTCAAAATAAACTCAACCAGGGCTCCTATAAAGTAAGAGACATTCTACATGACTCAAGTTAGACCTCAACTTGAATTAACTGAGCCAAATAAGTCATATTAATTTAGTTAACTCGTACAAGTTGTCTTGTGAGGTGGAATTAAAATTTTATTCCAAATTTAATTCAAGGACAAAATTAAATTAGGATTTTCTTTTTTCACTTTGAAGACTCCCTCTCAACAAGAAAGGGATTATCAGATACCCCAATCCTGCCTTTATGGAACTCGAATTTGCCTCTTAACAATGCCTTAGTCAGGATGTCTGCATCCTGTTCCTCTGTAGGAATGTACTCCAATAACATGATTCTCCTCTGTACACAATCTTCGAGATGGTGACACCATACGTCGATATACTTGGATCGATCATGAAAAATTGGATTCTTAGGGAGTTTGATACAACTTTGATTGTCACATTAAATTATTGTAGGATCCATCTGCTGACCAAATAACCCAACAAGGATCTTCCTCATCCATATAGCCTCACAATCTGCTTGACTAGTATCCATGTCCTCTACTTCTGCCGAACTGAGTGCAACTAATCTATGATACCTACTGTACCCAGAAACTCCTGCTGTCCCAATAATGAACATTCCCCTTGATGTTCTCTTCCTATCAAATGGATTCCTTGGCCAATTTGTATTTGTGAACCCTTGCAACTTCAATCCTTTGTCCATCTGTACCAAAGATCAAACTGAGTGGTGTCTCTGAGGTATCTCAACACATGTTTAGCTGCTTTCCAATAGATTTTGGTTGGCTTAACCATTTCTTGACTAAGCCTATTAATTTCAAAACATAAGTCTGATCACGTGTTCACCAAATACATAAGTGAACCCACAAGATGCCTGTGAATAGTAGCCTCCACTACTTCACCTGAAGTAGCATATTCCTTCCTCCAATTCCATGCTAGAGGAGTATCCATGGGTTTGCTGCACTCCATTTGGAACTTATTCAGTATCTCATTGGCATACTTTCCCTGAGAGACAAAAGATTCCTCATCTCCTTGCCATACTTCCATACAAAGGAAATAATTCATAAGCCCCAGGCCCTTCATCTCGAATTCTCTTGCAAGATTTCAACAACGTCTCATCACTTGTTAGAATTAAATCATCAATATATAATACTATAATAAATAATTTACTTTCAGCCACAATATGGTAAAGGTTTGCATCTGCTTCACTTTGGTGAAGCCCAACCTGGTGAAATAGTTGTGAATCCTGGTGTACCAAGCACGGGGTTCTTGTTTTAATCCATATAACGCTCTCTTGAGTCTACACACATGCGAATCTTTGTTGAAGGTATCAAATCCTTTCGGATGTTCAATGTACACCTCTTCTTCAATCACTTTGCTGAGGAATGTTATCTTCACATCCATATGATGTATATTCCATCCCATCTACGTTGAAGGTGTTAAAATATATTTGATTGAAGAGTACCTTGCTACTAGAGCAAAGGTCTCCTCATAATCAATTACCTCCACCTCAGATAACCCTTTGGCCAAAAATCTGGCCTTGTGTTTCTCAACACTCCCATCTGCTGCTTGCTTTACCTTGTAAAGCCATCTGGAACTCACCACTGACTTGTCTGCTGGTCTTGGTACCACTTCCCAAATACTATTTCTGATAATGGAATCATAGTCCTCTACCATGGCATCAACCCATACTGGTTGCTGCACTACTTCCTCAAATGAGGATGGCGCAATCTCTACACTCTCGCTCATCAGAGCCATGTAACCAGTGTACCGATCTAGTGACCTCCTCTTCCTGTGCTATGATGTGGGTGATCCCACATTATCTCCAACATCATGTATCAACATGCCATCTTTTCTAGTGCACTCCCTTCCATCTCTGAAAATATCTGCATGAGTATGTGCTTCCACTCTTTACTCTCGGCATGTGGCTGCTCCACATTATCCTAAGGTTCTTCCTTTGTGACGCAGGGTTAGCCTGCAATAACCAGGATCTTCACTATTTGCTGTGCATACATTGCAATCATTTTCAAACTAAGATTCCAATCTGGACCATTTCAAGCTCTTTTCATTTTCAGAAGCTATCTTACCCATTTATGATTTTATGGTTGTAAAACCATGACTATGAAACCATCTTCTAAAAAAAAACCCATTGATTAAATTCCAACCAAAGCTTGGATTTACATGCATCTTTTAAGATAACATTCAAATCCTCACCTATATCAAATTTAGAAAATCCGATCTCCTCATTTCCATCCTGACATTAACATGGAATTTTTAATACAATCAAAATCAACAACAAATGCACCCTTGGGTTTTTTTCAACAACTTAACATTATTGAACCAAATCTTATACATGCACCCATTCATATCGATTCATTCATATATGGCCAGATTCAATGAAACAAAGTACCCATATTGTAATACTCAATTTGAAATTAATTGACTAAGTCTGACACACAAACATCACCATTTTAATGATGTTTGGGCCTGCACAAGACTATGTAACTTCAACCTTTCAGTATAGTCAACCAAATATCAATTATATATATATATAGAAGTGCGCCCTTCCAATTCCTCTTACCAAACTTATGGTGGTTTGTATAAACATTTTTCTCAATAACAAAAATCTGCTCTTCAATTACATACCTTCCACAGCGCTTCCACTGCAATGAACTGATTTCAACACAGTCTCCCACATCTTCAATTTATTCATTTGAATTAGAAATGATGCTGGCTCATACAATTTTTAATATCAGCGCTTTCAATCCAAAGTCTGTACTAAACCAACAATTTGATCATTTAACTTACCTCCACAATGAATAATCTGGTCTACGCAACCTTCACTACTTATGCATCCGGTTTTTAATATTCCGCTCCACGATTTTTGTCCTGCAATTCCTGAATGAATTCTTAATGATTATTACAACATCACCATTTCCTCAACGCTGGATTTCAACGAGTTTTTCCAGACTTATGTTCAGCGCTGATTGTTCCTCAATTCAATACGGTCGCTTCTGCAAACAATTCTCCAGCACTGACGGTCTCTCCTGCAAACATACTCTTTCACAAATCAATGCCAATTTTAACAAACAAATCATTCCCACTCGGTCTCTGCATTCCATTTTGTTCCCTCAACAGTACCAGCAGATCCATAAAAGTTGATTTCCATACTCTCAATTGGATTCCACGCTATATATAACACAATTCCACTTGTTTTCAATCAATCCAACATTATGGAGTAAATGAATTCAAAACCTGCGCTTTCAACATAGATTAAATCACCACCAAATTCATTAATTTTAATGTCAGACATAAATAAGATTCATTTAATTTAAAACAGGCCGAAGCACAGTTCTATCAATGTTGACTCATATAAACGATGCCACTCCATACCACTGCGCAGACAACCATTCTGTATTGTAAATTCATACAATTTCAAATATATTGATTTTAGTTTCACCTGTATACAGCTTCAATAACTTGATTCACATAATATGTTGACTTTTATCATTGGACCGCAGACCAACACATTAACAATAATAATTCACCATTTATTCATACCTAATCTAGTGCAATTGACATTGATTATGCAGATCGAACTGTCAAATCCATACAAAATATAATTCATCCAGTTGTCTCTGAATTCATAACACCTCCAATTTAAATGTGCATAATTCATTCCCAGTTTCAGAATTTAATAGCCAATATATATATATAAATATATATAATATATATATATATATATATATATATTATATATTATATATATATATTATATATATATATAATTATATATATATATATATCTATTATATATTTATTAATATATTTGATATATATTTGAACAAAACGAATTTACTTACAAACTTTTGCTGGCCAGATATTTCATTTATGTGGCCCTTTGCAATTGCTGAAGGCTTACAGCCTTGCTGTTCAAGCCTACTCTCAATCTCACACTCACTCACAATCTCAATGTCTTTTTTTCTCTCAAAACCCCCTCCTATTTATACAATTTTAAAAATAATCTAATTTAATGCTCAATGCCCTTAATATCTCAATACCACTAAAATATCTCAACAAATCCTATCATCTAGAATCTTATCCCTTTATATCCTTAACTACCCAAATTCTCTCATATCCTTTTATTAAGAAAAGGATATTTACAAAATCCTCGTTTTCTCCTATTTTATTTAAAATAACAAATTAATTAAATAAAATATTAAAAATTGTCACACCCCCTTTTCTAACATATTTACAAGAAAAAAATACCCTTGATGCTCCTGCATCACTTTGGAGCTAAAAGGTCCTCATCTGCATGCAACTGAGGCTCCCTATCAAGGGAACATCTCATGGTATTCTCTTCATCAAACTTCACATCTCCACGAACCACTTTCATCCCATGACATGGAAGGTACATCTGATAGTTGTGAGGTGTATCAGTGTACCCAAAAAATATGCCTAACTCAGTTGTCAGATCTAGCTTTTTCCTTGCATCCTTGGTAACATGAAAATAAACCAATGAACCAAAGATCCTGAAGTGTGCCACATATGGTTTCTTACTTGAAAAATCTTCTTTTGGTGTACTCATCTCGAAAATATGATGAGGACTCCTATTCTTCACATTTACAACTATGTTGCATGCTTCATCCCACAGGTGCAATGGTAGGTCATGATCATGTAACATCGCCTGTGCAACTCCCATAATAATTCTATTCTTCCTTTCATCCACCCCATTCTGCTATGGGTTATGGGCCACTCTTAAATCCCATCGAATTCCTTTTGATGAACAAAATTTCTTGAATTAATTTGACACATATTCTCCACCGTTATCGCTCTTAAGAGCCTTCACTTTCCTGCCAGTGTCTTTCTCAACAAGTGCTTTAGATTCACAAAATTTAGAGAATCTATGATATTTCTTCTGCATGAATAAAATCCATCACTTACATGAGAAATCATCTACAAATATTACATAATACCTATGCTTGGCCGTGGAGGCTATCAAGAATGGTCCATACTCATCTGAGTGAACTCT
Source organism: Pinus taeda (assembly GCA_000404065.3). Lineage (NCBI taxonomy): Eukaryota > Viridiplantae > Streptophyta > Pinopsida > Pinales > Pinaceae > Pinus > Pinus taeda. Next base: position 25,032 of record APFE030246253.1, read on the forward strand.
TTTAAGGATCGCTTGCACTGGACTATCCTTATCATGAAAATTGGATTTGGTGTACTTCCCCAATGTACACCCTTTGCATGTATCTCTCTGCTCTAGTGCACCCTTCAAAAGTCCTGTAGAAATTTGCTGCATGATCTTGAAAGCTCCATGGTGAATATGGCCCAATATTCTAGGCCATAATTCACCGATGTCTCAGCTCTGTACATTCTCTGCTTTTTTGCTCAATGTTGCACAATATTATACATCCAATTTATATAGGTTCTCCACCCAAACCTCGATCCACTTCACTTGTACTGAGGCTATGTGACAAAACAAAGCCTTTCCTTTGCTAAATATCAAATCATAGCCACAGTCCTCTAACATAGTAATTGAAACTAAATTCTTCTTCAGACCTGGAACATACATGACATCTTTTAATGTGAGAGGAGAACCAGACCCCCTATGAAAAATAACAATATCAATGTCAGTCGCACTATACCTCCCATCACCTCCCATCTTGATGTGCATCTGGAGGTCCTTCTCCTCCAAGTCACTGAAAAATTATTTGTTGTCGGTCATATGGAATGAGGCTTCACTATCCAGATATGACACACTAACCATCACCGATGTCAACATGCAAGAAATGAGGGTGAATTCCAAATCGAATTGAGAAGTAAGAGATTCACCTGATACTCCTCCTGAGGGCTTCTTTCCAGCCTTCTTGTGCAGACACTTGGTGGCATACTGTCCCAACTCATGACAATGAAATCATTTTATCTTCAACAAGTCCTTGTTGCTACCCTAACTGGAATCTCCTTTGGATTGGAATTTATTTCCTTTCCCTTTCTTTGCCTTCCCATCTAAGGAAAATTTCTCCTCATCATCTTGCTTGGATGAGGTTCCATCTCTAGTGCTCAACCTTATCTCCTCTTGGACCAAGTCATACCATAAATGCTACCTCCTATTTATTGAATCCTGGTCACTGTGCCAACTCTTAGGAAGGCCTAGAAGTGATAGGTTGACCAACTCATCTTGTGCAACTGTAACATTGACACTCCCAAGCTCATCCCAAAATTGGGTGAACTTTCTCAAGTATTGTGGTATTGTGTCACCCTTCTCCATCTTGATCTTTCGAAGCTTGTCCTTCAGTGCTAGCTTCATGTGGTCACTGCTGTTATGAAACAAGTTGATCAAGGCTTTCCACATTGCATATGGTGTATCCTTTCCATGGAGGTTTGAGACAATATGATATCAAACTCATTTTAGTACAATCCTTCTTTCCTTTTCAACACATTTCTTCCACTCTGCCAGATCTTGAGCATATGTTGTTGGAGGCTTAGGAATATCATTGTTTATGAATTTGTTCAGCTCGCTGTCTTCCAACACTGCCTCCATCATGTCTTGCCAAGAAATATAATTCGAACTACCCTTAAATGCATATTCGAGTCTCAATTTGTAGAATGACATCCTGTTAGATCTGAGGAATGATACTGAAAATTTGATTTCACCTGCAAAATAAAAACTCGTATTCTCCTCTTCTAGAGTGATTTATGCTTTGATATAATGTAGAAATTCCTTGTAGATTTAAACTGCTTATGTAATTTTCTAAAACAAAATACTTGAATCTACTCTACTCATTAGCAGAAACAATGAGTCGATTGAGAAATCATGAAGCATACAAGAGAAAGAATTCAATCGACACATTACACAATTATTTCTTGGGGAAATCCACAACAAAAAACCATTTCTATCTGTATATTGCATTAGTCTGAAAATATAAGAATATTACAATGCTTTTCTCAAGCTTGAGCAAATTCTGCAGTATCTCTATTTGTCCCACTGCTTCCTAGACAAGCCTAGGCCAATACTTAACAAAATTTTGGCTTGCCCAAGTCCCTATTTCCTTGGGAATTAGCCCCCTATTAATTAGGGAAATTCCTCAATATGAATTGAAATCGTCATAGGACTTCCTTTGGCTGTATGCACCACATGTACAATTTAGATGATTATACAATTAATAGTACACTACCTTTGAACTACAATATCAACTAGGTAAATCTCATATTTGACATGCATGAGTTATTTATGAGTGAATCATCAGTTGGCTGGTTGAACACATGAAGCATCACCCCACTATCTGACCTCCTATTAGTTCCTCCAAAATTTAGAACTAGTTTAACTGAATTAACTCAATTGAACTGAATTAATGTATTACAACTCAAAATAAACTCAACTAGGGATCCTATAAAGTAGGAGACATTGTACATGACTCAAGTTAGACCCTCAAATCAAATTAACTGAGCCAACTAAGTACAATTAAATTAGTTAACTTGTACAAGTTGTCTTATGATGTGGAATTACAATTTTATTCCTAATTTAATTCAAGGACAAAATTAAATTAGGATTTTATGTTGCATTTTCAACATTTATGCTATTTATATATTGCTAAAGAGTTCAAATTCATTATTCAAGATAATTATTTCTTAACCAAGTGAAAGAAAAATGAAAATGATGATATATTATATATATATATATATATATAATATATATATATATATATAATATGTTGGGAGTGGGATCCCCCAAGGATAGTTTTAGGGCTAAAAGCCCATGTTTAAGTCAATTTTTGTAATAAAAATGTAAAGACTCTGCATTTTGTAGTCGCGGAGTGCGAAGGTTTTATGTGTCTAAAAGGGTAGTCCGCCCTTATTTTTTTAAAGTAAAGTCGGCCTACCCATGGTCCGCAGACCATGGGATTGTATAAAAAGAGCTAAGCTCTAAGTAGTAAAAGGCATCGATAAAATGACACACGATGTAATGGAGTCAGAGCTTGGAAGCAAGAAGTCTAAGTCTTGGGTTGTAGCGTAGGTAGAGGCTTTGCAGCTAAGTGCGCAGAGGCCTAGGGTAGAAGTCCGCAGTTAAGTGCGCGGACCCCTGTAGTTGTGTGTGCAGGGCAGAAAGAAGTTGCAACACTTGAAAGACATTAATAAAAGGAGATATTCTATAGTTTCTGTGTCTTTTTTCTGTTGATGCGTTTGGATATTTTATGTATGAATTTCCTTTATTATGCTTATATGATGGGTGAATGAATGCAATTACATTGAATAATTGAACACAATTACGAATATCTACTTAAACGGTGATAAATCTAAGTATTTAATGAGATAAACAAATCACTTAGACTAATTGAGGAATCTACATGGCACGCTTCCATAGCAGCGCAAAAGTACCTGAGTAGTAGGTTAGGGATGTGGGAAGGTCGATCATACCCTTTTGCGGTGGTACAAAAGGACGGAATAGAGGGCTCATCTTGCAAGCCCTAGAGCGAAGCAACCTACATGAAGGCAAAAGTAGATGGAATTAAACGACATCACAACCATCTTAGGGTGTGGAAACCTGGTTCTAGCATCCCCCCATACTTTTTCAGGTGAGACTTTGGTTTGTGCTCCGCGAGTTGATGCCAAAAGGGCCAGTAGTGTAGGGATTTGTTTGGCTAATTAACGCTGAAACTGGGTTAGGCCCCCTCAAGCCAACAAATGGTTCCGTTGTCGAGACTGGAATTTGCATAAGAGATGTGTGATGTCGTATCACTGGAATCCAACTAAGAAAGAGATTGGAGACTAGTTGGATAGAAAGATCCACGAATTCACAGTGCAGGAGAACAGGAACCTGTGACTCACTAAGGAACAATGGTTGGATAGATACCTGTATACAAAGATCCATGAGATCTTTTACTGCTTTTTCCCTAATGAGATATACAAGTGGATCGTGAACCTAGTAGATAGCCAAGGAAGGTGGAAACTTGATGGTCCTATTGTGTGGACCGTGGAGCTAATACAGAACTTGGAAGCATAAGGGGATAAGATCGTTCACATTGTTGATCATTGGCTTGATTGCGTCATAAGAGGATTTGTGGCTGAATTCGCGATCGACACCTGAGTCAACTACAGCGAGGTGGAGCGACGCTTTTTCAAAGGACCGCAAGGTAAGTATGTAAAATCTTAGAATAAATGGATTAAAATGCTATTGTTCAAAAAATGGGTTATGTATCTAATGTTTAGGACTACGCAAAGCAGAAAAACTTACAAGAACGAAGGAAAAAAGGGGCCAAAGTATATTCCATTGATTTCTCCTCTGCGGGGTGACGAGGAAGAGATAGCGAAGGTTTCTCCATGAAGTGCTATTCAGTTAATAAGACAAGGATTCCTGCGAATACCACCTTCACCCACACCACCTCCAACTTCACCACCATCACCTCCAACTTCACCCATACAACCTCCACCTCCACCACAATTTAGTATGGGAAATATAGTGAAGCTTCCTTTGTTCAAAGGCTTGCGAAATGAGGACCCAGACCAATTCTGGTTCATTGTAAGGGCTGTATGGGAAGCTCAAGGTGTTACGTATGATCATATAAAGAAGGCGACACTGGTTAGTGCTTTGCAAGATCACACGCTAACCTGATATATTAAATACTCTAATGATAATCCGAATGCTAAAGTAGCAGACATCCAAGTAGCACTGAATAGATAATTCAGTAAGCCTAAATCTGAGGCATAGTAGATTGTGGGATTCAAAGAGATCATAATGCAACCAGGAGAGATGCCTTGGGAACTAGATCAGAGGTTGAAGTGTACAATTTGCGAAGCCAACATGAATTTGAGGAATGGAAAACATCGCGAATGGTTTGTAGATTCACTACTACCACACTTAAGGAGTACGCTGTCACAACAGAAGAAAACAAATCAGGCAAAGGCCTTGGAGATTTCCATGAGATTACATGAAACTTCGATGCAAGATCCAAATCTAGGATTTTATTTACGAGATTATTAATTATGTAAAAAAGAGTTTTTTTTTTGTAAGCATGTCTAAATTATATTAAAAGAGCCAAATTTATAGTATGTGCAATCATCGGTTTCTTCTTTGCCTCAGAGCGAGGAAACCAAAGAGATGAGACAAGATTTCTCTGCCCCTGGAGGGGAAAACTAGAGTTAACATTGTTTACATTAAAACCATAGAAATTGCATGAGAGGGAAAGGCCTTGTGGTGCCTGGACAATGGACTAATACAAAGTGATAATTTCACATTGAGGCAAAGCCAAAATGTCCACAGTCTCCAAATTTTCACTCTTTGGCCAAACAACAACTGTTTTATTGTGCTAGAAATTTTTGAAGAAAAAGGTCTTCCAAAATCCATTGATCGAAAGGAGAAGGAAAAAATGGCCTAGGTCTGCTCAGGAAGCTGACAGTGACAATATCTACTGTGAAGCAAAACAAAGGTCAAGATGGAGCCACCTTGACCTTGAGAAGTTCCACAAGCTTGCCATGTGCTGACCTCCTCCGAGATATCCTCCAAAATGAAGCATCTGTAAGGGCTAGGCTTGGGTGGGGAAGAAGATGGAGCATTGGGCATGACAAAAGGTGGGGGAGATCTGCGAGGAGGAGAGGTGGAAGATCTTGCAGGAGGGGAGTGTACATGATACCTGGTCGATGAGGGAATGTTGGGAGGGTAATCAATGTGCATGTACTACAAGCAAGCCACTTCAAGGAGGTGGACGAGTGGTTAAGGAGTGCTGAGAGCTCTACAATCCAATGGGTGGATTTATTCTTGGCCTCTTCCTGGTATTTTAGTTGTTGGGCTAGAAGGTTACATGGAGCCCAGAGGGTTGAGTGTCCATGACACATTTTGTCTTCCTCCAAGGCCACGAATTTCCTTCGTATGCTCTTAGGGATGGAGTGGTCGAACATGGTGGCAATAGAGTGTTCATCAAGGGCAGTAGGGGTCTCCCTATGGTATGACCTTGACCAGGGTGGCAAACTTGTCCTCTATTCCCGCTCATGGTTGGGGTGTAAGTGCTGGTGGGCATAAAAACAAGTTTGGGTGAAGTGGTGCTCAGTGGAAGGGCGAGAAACTAGAGGAGGAATGACATGGAGTTCAGGTCCAAATAGGTGAAAAATACTAGAGAAGAACAAGGTGGTCCTTGCAAACTGAGGCTAAGGGGTGCGTGGAGTAAATATTCTGGGTTGGATCCATGTGAAGCAGGATGCCCTCCACGTGCCACTACTTGTCAGTCATATGGGGCGATCGCCACCTGATCACTTGGATCCGGGGAGAGTTTTTTTATAGTTTAAATCCAGGGAGATTTGTAATTTTAGTGGAGTTTAATATGGAATTGATATGTAATATTTAAAAATATATCACTAGTAAAAAATATTATTCATGGATAAGTGCTTTTTACATCTCAAAGTGTCATGGAATTTTAAGATAATATTGATAACAAAAAAATATTTCAATGTCATGGTATTTTCAAATAATATTGACAAAAAAAACTATTTCAATACTATATAAATAAATATTTTAATGTTAATCTATATATCCATAAAACAATCGAAAATAAATTATCTCTTATCATTAGAACATTTAAATTGTGTGTTGCTCAATATATAAAGGAGATGCAGAATTACTTGTATGTTCAACATGGAGTTGCAATGTTAAACTAGAGTTACACCCTATATATATCCTTAAATTGGTTTATGTTGTTTCTTTTTGGTTCATTTTGGAATCTTTTAAAATATTTTTAACTTTGGATTTTTTAAGAGTATTTTTTATTAAAGCGCGCACGCACACACACTCACACACACACATATATAATTGAGGTTAATTTTATTTTTGAATGAAAAAAGATTATTCCCTAGTGAAATGTTTCTATTAGGATGATGTGAAGCTTGGTGGAGTTTGGATGGTCCTTGGGATAGTTTAATTCTCTCGAAGGTGGCTTTTGTCTTCAACCTCTTCCCATGAAGTTTGAACTTAAGACCCTGTGGGGCTCCACATAAACCAATTAATTTACACATCATGAGTATATGTTATTTATATATTAACCAATTAATTTACATCTCATGAGGATATGTTATTTATATATTATTAAAGAGTTCAAGGTCAATTTTTTTGTCATTCAAAATGACTTTCATTATATTTTCAAAATAGCATAGCATACAAAAATGGTTTTGAAAACCCACTCTCTCTCATTCCAACAAACCTTTTTGAGATTGGGGGCTAGAGAATATTAGGGAATACAATTTGCATACATTATTTCCGGAGGGCACTATGGCCTTAACATACTAGGAGTGACAAAAAAAGAGACCTGAACTGATAACAACATATCAAGTAGGGGGATGAGGGGGAATTACAGGGGGAGCTACAAAGTAAACAAAACGATCATGAATGTGGAAGTCAATATGTTCCACTCGAGCTTCAAAGATGCGAAGGTGGTCATTGGTGCATCGTTGACTACGCGAGAGGTTGTCCCACTGCTCCAGAATGGAATTTTGACAATATCATTTGATGTTCATAACTATGATCCCTAAGAATGTCAATGTTAATATGCATGTGTTGTAGCTTCTTGACAATAGATTCCATGGAGGTGGGGGCTACCAGGCGGCTTGGCGAACTAGCTGGAGAAATTGCCTCAACATCTCCTGTTTCTTGGCTTGTCGAATTAGCAGAGGACGAATGGCGACTTGGCTCAGGATGCCCAACCTGGGCATGCTGACTCCTCCCACAACCAGGATGACCCCATTGTCATGGCATCCTGAAGGTAACGGTGCTTGATGACCTGTTGCATGGGGAGCCCACAAAAATACCTTGAGTGAACCTGCACATAATACAAAACGACCCAATTCCACGAAACCACTGAATCGAACAAGTTTGAATCCCTTGACAAACACCACTATCAAAGGGGAGAGATGGAAAACATTTACCCAGACTAGGTGAAAAAGTGGAACAAGTCTTGAATGCAACCCAGAATATTGACGCAGACAGAACAAGTAACCCCGAGTACAGACAAAGAAACTATTGTTAGCTTTGGGCCAGTGAAGAGACCCAAACCTAGAGCATAATTTACCAGAGACCAGAATGCTACCCATGCACCTATGAAGACAAACAAGGGTCCTTGCGAGTGGGAGTTGAACCAGAAGATGCCACCAGAGCGAAGGGGGCTTGTAGCCAAAAAAGGCATGTAGACAACACCAAACTGAGTTTGTCTGGGTACCTGGAACCCAAGGGAAGACCATGAGACATATTCCAACCCACACCCAAAACCTGCAAGCATCTTCTGCACTCCTCACCCAAGGACAAAACCCTAGTGAGGCACCATAGACCCAGACCCAAACACTTTCACTAACCTTTCAACCCAAATTCGTTGCCAAGACTGCCAAACTGAAGCGAATTTCTTGCCGGGCTTCGAATTTAACCTCAAAGTTCGTGGGAGAGAGCATCAAATAGGAGGAATTAATGCCGAGAGAGTTCATGCTATGGGTGTTAATACTCGCGTGGAGGAGGAGCAGGACCCGATAGCCTTGCACGAGACACTTGTACTTCGACATGAGCACCCCCATCGGGGGAGGAGTTAAAGTATTTTTTTTTTTCTAAGTAAAGACTAATTCTATTAATAAAAGTAAAAGTACAGTTTCAATGCGATCGAGACCTCAGAGGAGGTTCAGGACGGTCCAGCAAGACAAAAAAACAATCCTAGAATTGGGATTTACCAGATACAAAAGCCCAGGGCTATTTAGAGAGAATAGGCCAGAGAGATAGATCTCAGAATAGGACAGATTATAAACTATGACCATACTATCTGAACTGCTGTTGAGCCTCAAACCTGCACTCATTTACCCATCCTCCCAACAGCCTTTTCCTACTCATTTCCTTCTTTTGTCATCATTTCCTTCATCAACTTGTTCAATTAATTGCATTATAGGACTTTTTAACATGATTTGCTAATTGTGCTAATGATTGACTGTTGGTTTAGATTTTTGGTTCAAGTGCTGCAATTCCGCAATTGATACAGGGTTTCCGCAGCCGATCTCTGATTCCGCAGCCAATCCCAAATTCCACAACCATTTTCTTGTTTGCTATGATCCAGGTGTCCTCCAGAGGAAAGAGCCACATGGGCAAGTTTGTATGACTGTGTACATGGTGCGTGTGCTGTCAGCTCAGCCAAACTGGCTGTTTACACCCCTGGTCAATGTGGAGGTAACTCTGGTCAAACGACAAGGTTGCAAATGGTGGCACGGATCTGTGTGTTCAGTTGGAGCACGAAAGTCACAGCAGGCCTCTTCTTTAGCCACGAAGACTGCAGGGGGACAAGAATCCAACAACAGATTTATTAACCATGATGATCGTTCCCTAAATCCGTGCACGGTGCTACTGAACGTGTCTTTTGCATAAACTTTTAGTTAGCTTAGTTTACGCACAGAACAGTTGGTGTTCCTACTATAAATAAAGCGTTTCTACACACTAATTAGTTAGTTTTTGGAAGTTAATCTTTTGCTGCTGTAAACTCTGTTTTAAGATTCTTTTATATAGCGTTTATGCTCTCCATTGTGTTTTGTTATGTTTTAATTCCAAGAAGACAGTTCTGTTCTATCTGCGTAGCTGATCTTTTAATTGGTTGAAGTGGATGGAGGGCCCCTGTCTGCTACAATCATTGTACATTAGCTTTTAAATTTGCTTTCCTGCATTCCTTTTTCTTTAATTCACCATGTATATTAATGTACAGTTTGAATTATGCTGCTTACGTTTCTGTACTTTTCATGACTGATCAGTGTGTGTTTTTACAGCTTTGTTAGGAGCCTGGGACAGTGTGCTTTTCCTTCTTTCTAACACTAGTGGCATCTAAAGTTGTCTTATCTAAACTGCTGACTTTCGCTTTGATTTTCATTAGTTCCCTTGCTTAGTTAGTTTCCTTGCCTAGTTTACTTTATCAAGTTTT
>APFE030246253.1:53938-78241 GCA_000404065.3 Pinus taeda
ATGCCACATGTCACATAATAAACCATTTACAAGTTGTTAAGACTTCCTGTAGTGATTTAGGCCTAAAATCCTAATTTGTCAACACAAAACCCCTAAATCAATTAATATGCATGCCAACAACTATAAACTATTAAATTAATTAAATTCTAAGGCATTTGAGGAATGGATGATGAGAAAAAGGTAGGAAATGGTCATGTTTTGGAATGGGAAAAAGGGCTTAGAATGGTACCAACACCCCTCAAGCCAACAAATGGTTCCGTTGTCGAGACTGGAATCTGCATAAGAGATGTGTGATGTCGTATCACTGGAATCCAACTAAGAAAGAGATTGGAGACTAGTTGGATAGAAAGATCCACGAATTCACAGTGCAGGAGAACAGGAACCCGTGACTCACTAAGGAACAATGGTTGGATAGATACCTGTATACAAAGATCCATGAAATCTTTTTCTGCTTTTTCCCTAATGCGATATACAAGTGGATCGTGAACCTAGCAGATATCCAAGGAAGGGGATGAAGAGTAGAATGAAGCAAAGCAGATGCCAGTTTGAGGGTGCCTGTAATGCTTGAAGAACCAAACATTCAACGCAACCTTCATAGCACTGCAAGGATGAAAAACCGAAGGTAGACGCATGGGGGGAGGCCAGGGGTAGACATTGACAAGGAGAGCCGAGGCATCCATTAAAGTAAAACCAGGTGAAATGTCTTGAACCCACTGCACATTCAATTCCGCATGAGAGATGATCTGCCAGAACTTAACATGAACCATTTCCATCCACGGGAGGGCTTGGGTAGGTGTGTTGTTCTGCCACATGCTGCACCAGCTGCCACCAAGACACAGAGCCATCATTAATTGAGCTTTAATGCACCCGCATCCGGGTGAAGAGTTAAAGTTTGTTATTCACAAGCCCACAAACTAATTAATTTACACATCATGAGTATGTGTTATTTATATATTGTTAAAGAGTTCGAGTTCGCTTATTCATGAGAATTTTTCTTTAACCAAGTGAAAGAAAATTAAAATAAGTATCTACAAATTTTATTAATTTCCAAATGAAAATGATGGGTTTGTTTGAACTTGAGACAAATCAATTAATTACCTGATGAGTATATGCTATTTATATATTGTTAAAGAGTTCAAGTTCACTATTCAAGATAAGCATTTCTTAACCAAGTGAAAGATAAATGAAAATTATGATGTTTGTAAATTATATATATATTATATTTATATACATTTTTTGGATTAGTCCTTTTATTTATGAGATTAGTTTTTTTTTTTTTATAGCTTTATTTCAGAGAGATTTGTAATTTTATTGGAGTTTAATATGGAATTGATATGTAATATTTAAAAATATTTTACTAATACAAAAATATTATTTATGGATAAGTGTTTTTTACACCTCAAAGCGTCATGGCATTTTCAGATAATACTGATAACAAAAAAATTTATTTCAATGTCATGGTATTTTCAAATAATATTAATAGCATAAAAATATTTCAATGCCATATAAATAAATTTTTTTAATATTTATCTATATATCCATAAAACAATTGAAAGTAAAATATTTCTTATGGTTAGAACATTTAAATTGTGTGTTAGGGAGATGTGGATTTACTTGTATGTTTAACATGGAGTTGCAATGTGACATTATATTTACACCTTATATATATCATTTTTGGTTCAGTTTGGATGGAATTTTTAAAAATAATTTTTTACTCTCGAAATTTTAAAATGTTTTTTTATTAAAGCATATATAATTATATATATTTTTCATTAAGCATTATATATATATATATATATTGGTTTGAGGTAAATTTTAATTTGGAATGAAAAAAGATTATTCCCTTAGTGAAATGTTTTTATTAGAATTGAATGAAGCTTGCTTGGGATTGTTTAATTCTCTCGAAGGTGGCTTCTATCTTCAACCTCTTCTCATGAAGTTTTAACTTGAGACCTTGTGAGGCTCTAAACAAACCAATTAATTTACATATCATGAGTATATGTTATTTAAATATATTGTTAAAGAGTTCGATTTAGTTATTCACGAGAAGTCTTCCTTAAACCATTGAAAGACAATAATAATAAATATCTACAACTTTTATAAATTTCCAAATGAAAATGATGACATTGTTTGAACTTGAGACAAACCAATTAATTTACACCTCACAAGTATTTGCTATATATATATTGTTAAAAAGTTTGAGTTCATTATTCAAGATAAGCATTTCTTAACCAAGTGAAAGACAAAATGAAAATGATGATGTTTGTAAATATATATATATATTATATTATATAATTTTTTTGATTAATCCTTTTATTTACAAGATTATTTATTATGTAAAAAGGAGTGGTTTTTTTTTTCAAGGAAGATTTGTAATTTTAGTGGAGTTTAATATGGACTTTTATATGTAATATTAAAAATATATTACTAATAAAAATAGAACTCATGGATAAGCGTTGTTTTCATTTCAAGGCATTAATGAAAATTTTAGATAATATTATAATAAAAAAATATTTCAATATTATGGTATCTTCAAATAATATTAATAACAAAGAAATATTTCAATCATCGTATAAATAAAGTATTTTATTGTTCACCTAGATATCCATAAAATAGTTGAAAATAAAATATTTCTTATGGTTAGAACATTTAAAATGTGTGTTGTGGAGATGTGGAATTACTTGTATGTTCAACATGGAGTTGCAATGTGACATTAGAGTTACACCATATATATATCATTTTTGGTTTATGTTTGTTTTCTAGTTCATTTTGGAATCTTTAAAAATATCTTTTACTCTAGTGTGTGTGTGTCTGTGTATATATATATATATATATATGGAATAAGGTTAATTTTAATTTTGAATGAAAAAAATTATTTCCTAGTGAAATGTTTTTATTAGGATTGTGTGAAGCTTGGTGGAGTTTGGATACTCCTTGGTGTATTTTAATTCTCTTGAAGGTGGCTTCTATCTTCAACCACTTTCAATTAAGTTTGAACTTGAGACCATGTGGGCTCCCCATAAACTAATTGATTTACACATCGTGAGTACATATTATTTATATATTGTTAAAGAGTTCGAGTTCGTTATTCATGAGAAGTCTTCCTTAACAAAGTGAAAGGCAATAACAATAAATATCTATACATTTTATAAATTTCCATATGAAAATGATGATTTTGTTTGAACGTGAGACAAACCCATTAATTTAAACCTCATGATTATATGTGATTTAATTTTTTTTAAAGAGTTATATATATATATATATATATATATATATTATATATATATATATATATAATTTAATATTTTTAAGCCTAAGAGTTAATTTAGTTTAATCGAGTTCCCGTTGCTAAGTACTTGCCAGTTGGGAGTTCACAAGGTCAAATCTCCTCGACACTCTTGGGGTTAAGGCCCTGCTTGTTTGGGCCAACAGGTAGATCCCTTCGGATTGATTTGCGTGGATTTTTCCGTGGATGTAGAGGCCACCCAATGTCCGTGAACCACCCTAAAAAATATAATATAATATAATACTATTATTATATTATACAATTTTATTGGATTAGTCATTTTATTTTATTAGATTATTAATTATGTAAAAGGAGTTTTTTTATAGTTTAATTCGAGGGAGACTTGTAATTTTAGTGGATTTTAATATGGAATTGATATGCAATATTTAAAAATATATTACTAATAAAAAATATTATTCATGGATAAGTGCTTTTTACATCTCAAAGTGTCATGCTATTTTATAATTGATAACAACAAAATATTTCAATATCATGGTATTTTCAAATAATATTGATAACAAAAAAATATTTCAATGCCATACAAATAAAATATTTTAATGTTCATCTATATATCCATAAACCAATGGAAAGTGAAATATTTCTTATGGTTAGAACATTTAAATTGTGTGTTGTTCAATATATAAGAGAGATGTGGAATTACTTGTATGTTCAACATGGAGTTGCAATGTGACATTAAAGTTACACATGATTTCTAGATTCGATCTCCAAGATTACTTTATGGAGATGGGATTTTCATAATTTCTTACTTCAACCACTTTGAAATTCCTTTTGAAGATCACAATCTATTTTGGTTCGTTGAGAGATTTTCAACAATATTCGAGCTTTGGACAAAAATTTATGCCTATTTATAAATTTCCCCTCCAAGTGCCATGTTAACGTCCATGTCATTTCCACATAGCAATTTATTCCCCCATATCCCCAACTATACATTTCCTGTTGGGGTGGGGTCCCTAGGGGTAGAATTGAATTAAAATTAGTCAATTTTGTAAAGAATTTTTTAAAATATGTAAAGTCTCTGCAAAATGTGGACGCAGAGCGCGCAGATAGATAGAGTCAAAGGGGCCTTAGCCCCGTGTTTTTGGTTAGTTTTGAAGACTCACCCATGAGTCGAGGGCCATGGTATTGTATATGGAAAGCTATAAATAGTTGAGTCTTAGAGAATCTTAGAGGAAAGTTGGGATAGATAATACGGTACATTAAAGAGTTTAGTTGTCTTGGGCAAGAGATAGGGCAGGAAGGCTCTGCTTCCTGCGCTTAGGTAGAGAAGGGAAGGCTCTTGTAGCTGAGTGTGTAGGAGGACTAGGTAGAGTCCACAGCTGAGTGTGCAGAGACCTGCAGCTGTGTGCACAGGGTAAGAAGAGTTTGTAATCAGTGAACTAAATTTCAATAAAGACAATCTTTCAAAGAATTACTAAAGTATTTCCACAATATCTGTTTACGTTGTATACTACCAACTAATGATATGTTTTATGAAATAATGATGGAATGCTATGAAAATTTACTGAATCTGTCTTAATAATGTATGAAATTAATGTTTAGCCACTTTTGCGAAGTTACAAGCAACTTCTCTTATGTGTTATAACGAATTAAGTAGCTCTACATGAACTTCGATCTAGGGTTGCTTGTTGATGCGCGAAAGTAGGTAAATTGACTGTTTAAGGTCCGCAAGGACTGATCATGGACCTTCGTGAAGGTCTAAAGGCCACTTTAACTTAGTTACAATAACAAGCCTAGAAGTCAATCGAATTGTGTGGAGGTAGCTCTAAGGCGCTGGAAGACATCACACTAGTATCTAGATGCAAAAAATTGGTTCTTGCATCCCCCATTACTGCTTCGGGTGTGACTGGAGCCTGCGCTATGCGGGTTGTCGCCGAAAGGGAGAACAATGTATGGTTTTGTTGGTTGGCCTAACTAACTCTGAACCTAGGTCAGGACCCCCTAAGCCAACAAATGGTTCCGTTGCCAGGACCATGATTTGCTTAAAAGAGATGTGTGATGTCGCATGATTGGAATCCGACCAAGAAAGAGATTGAAAAGTTGTTGGATTGAAAGATTCACGGGATTGTAGCTCAAGAAAATAGAAATCCACGACTGTCAAAGGAGGATTGGTTAAATAGATATTTGTATACAAAAGTAAACGAAATATTCTTTTGCACTTTCCTAATTGAATTGTACGAGTGGTTATCTAAATTGATAGACATCCAAGGAAGGTGGAAGTTAGATAGTCCTATAGTGTGGACTCCAAAATTGGTGCGATGACTAGAAGCTTCTGAAAACAAGATCACGTAGCCTGTCAATCATTGGATTGATCAAATTTTGGGAGGATTTGTTATGGAATTTGCAGTTGACACCTCAGTCAGCTATAGCGAAGTAGAGAGAAGATTCTTCAAAGGACCGTGAGGTAAGTATTTAAGGTCATTGAATACTTGGACTAAAATGACATTATGTGAAAAGCGGGTAATGCCATTACCTTGATGTTAGGAGCTATGTGAAGTGGAAGATTCTTTAGAAATCATGAAGAATTAGGACTAGAGTATAACCCATTGATTGGACCTCCTTCAAGTGATGACGAAGGGGCGGTGCAAACTACACTGCGAAGCGCTCTTAAACTAATAACTCAGGGTATTCCTAGAACACATCATCTGCCCACTCCATCTCCACCTCTACTTCCACCACATACACCTTCACCCACACCTCCACCTCCATTTCCACCATTCAACATGGTGAACGCAATGAAGATGTCGATCTTCAAGGGCATAGGAAGTGAAGATCCAGAGTAGTTTTGATTTGTTGCGAACAATATATGGATAGAGCAACAAAACACCGATGATAATATAAATAAGGCGTAATTGGTTACCACCTTGCAGGATTGCGTGCTAGCCTGGTACATTAAGTGTTGTGTTGACAATCCTCATGCATTGCTAGCAGAAACTCAGGCATCTTTGAACAAAGATTTTAGTAAGCCTAAATCCGAGGTGCAGCCGGTAATCGAATGTAAAGAGATCATGATGAAGGTTGAGGAGATACCTTGGTACTTTGATAAGAGGTTAAAGTGCCAGATCAGATAGACTAACATGATAATCTTAGATAGCTAGCATCTTGACTGGTTTATCGCGTCACTTTTGCCCCATTTAAGAATTGCTCTGTCACAACAGAAGATAGCAATGCAGGAAGAAGCCTTGGAGATCATGATGAGGCTGCACACATAACCTATTCAGTATACGAACATAGGGGTACAACAGATCCACTCACAGTTAGCAAGCCTACACCTAGAGTTACAGAGTTTGAAGAAAGAAAAGGAGGATAAGCTAGAAGTGCACGTAGAGGTTTGGTGATTGAAGTGCAAGGGCCATGAGCATGATAAATATCATTGTCCAGTATATGGGAAGCCAGAAGCTCCAGTTGGGCCAAGCACAGGAGCTACGCTATAGTGCACCATTTGTCAACTCAATAGTTAACATGCGACGGATAACTGCCACTTGCTTCAGAAGTTCGTTCAGACACCTCAACAACTATTATGTAATTTCTGTAAATTTGTGGGCCACGATGAGCGCCACTATTGAAGATATGAGCTGATGATGGAAATAAACCCTACTCACTGTATGGAAGTAGAAACTCGGCCTCCAGATCAAGGCGCTAGAGGAGCACGTAGGGGGTTTTCAGGGCTAAGGACGAGGGCGTGGCGGAGGGCCTAGCAGAGGTTGTGGTTAGATTATCTACTACAAATGCAAACAGTTAGGTAATTTGCGCGAGATTGCCCAAATCCTACACACCCTTCGTGTCAATACTGTAGACATTCGATGATGCCATAGAAGAATCTCTGGTGTTAATAGCTAAGATGCAAGAGAAGAAAATGCAACCTCAGCATCTTACACAAAATTTACAAATGATGAGGGCTAAACCCCATGAGGAGGATTAGAGCATTGATATTGTACTAAGAAGCAGTATAACAACTAGCATAGATAAGGGTAAGTAGCTTGAAGAAGACAGATGGGTCTGTAAAGCTCCAGAGAAAGAAGCCAACTTTGACCTTAATCGCGCTAAGGAAATTTCGTGGAAGCCAAGAAGAGCTTTGCTGAGGTCTCCACCTTAGGAAGCCAGGACAAGACGCAAGAAACTAGTGTGACATAAGAGGTTGATCCTTCTGTACTCACTACCTTTTTGGAGACCTGCATAAAGTTACTGTGTAACATGAAGGCTGTGGAAGGATTGTAGGAATTAATAGACAAGTGCACCAATAAGGAAAAGACTCTTTCAAAGCAGCACTTGGTTAGAAAAATCGGTAAGCATAAGGCATAAAAAAGATGAGAGATGCGGTTAACAACACATATATGTGAGTATGAAATGGACCAGGTCATTTTGGATATGGGGTCCGATGTGAATGCTACCGAAACAAACATGGGAAAAGATGGGGAGACCTGCATTGCAGTGGTCTCCGATTCAGTTCAGGATGGAAAATCAACATAAAATCATCCCCATGGGAAGCTTATATGGAATAACGGTTGATATTGAAGGTGTGAGTGCAGTAGCCAACTTTGAACTTATAGAAATTGTCGATGACAACAATCCCCACCTTGCTCTACTGGGAATCGAATTGACTATTGACATGAATGGGGTCATTAATTTGAAAAAGAGGACAATGCAATTTGAAAGAACGTTGCTTAGGGTTATAGTGCCACTGGATCCTATAGAAGGGGCACGCTATACTGAACCAGTGCGCGATTATGTGGAAATTGACGATGAGCTAGACCAAATATAAAAGATAACAATGCGAGACTAGGATTGGATGAATCCAATGATAGATGGACGGATTGCATGGGACCGAGAGAGTTCCTGGACTTCTGATTCCCACGAGGAATTTGAGAATTGGCAGAATCACTTACATGAAGTTTCTACATTGTGATGCAATATGATGGCAAAGTCACTGCGTCGTGTTTCGTTGAAGGTAAGAAAGTTACCTTATTATGATGGTTTGACTGACATAGATATGTTTTTAGATGGATTTGAGCGTGAAGTCTCTAAAGACCACCACTTTCAAGCATTGGAGTTGGCGCGATGCACTACGCCACACGATGGTGGGGTACACATAAGGATAGTTTTCCGTGATGGCGATATTACAAGAAAATGATTAAGCTACGATTTGGGCATGCTAATACCCGAATGAATGAGAAGTACAATGGAAGGGATGATCCACACAATCACCTGGCAAAGTGGACAAAGGCATGGGGGACATAACCATTGCCAAAATGGGTACATATATTTTTTCATACCTTGGATACAATCCCCATGAACTGGTACCTTGAAACAAGCTTTGCCATGGCACTTCGGAGTAGGATGTATTGAAGGAAGGTTTCTTATTGACTTTTAGCTTCAAGGATGGATTTGCAAGCATCGATGAAGCACTTCAATAAATTAAAGCGATTATCTTCAGGACACTGCAGGAACCGATGGAATGGATCCAACCGGACTGGAGCACCCAACTGCGCCATGCCTTGGAATTCTATAATGTGAATATTGAAGAGGAGGAAGAAGACCCGAGGAATATCAATATTCCGGAGACAGTAGGGCATCGCGAAGTCAAAGAACCACAAGTAGAGAACCCAAAAATCTCTGCACCTTTGAAAACAAAGCAAGTAAACATTGGCACTGAAGAAGAACTGAAGTTCACAAATATTGGAGACTATTGGGATGATGCTATAGTAGACAAAGCTGTTGAATTACTTCGCGAATACCTGGATATCTTCCCCACTAAGTTTTTAGACTTAAAGGGCATACTTGGTGATTTGGGCAATATGAAGATCACATTGAATCCAGATTCGAAGCTTGTTAAATGAAGGCCTTATCGCCTTAACCCTAAGTATAAGGAAAAGTTTCACCAAGTTGGATAAAATACTGGAGGTAGGAATTATAGAACTTGTTGAAGGGTTCGATTGGGTGAGCTTGATGGTGGTCCAAGAGAAGAAACAAAAGGGTGAAATAAGGATTTGTGTAGATTTGCAAAAGCTTAATGATGTCTGTGTTCACAATCCATTTTCAACGCTGTTTACAGATGAAGTGTTAGACAATGTCGAAGGACAGGAGGCCTATTCCTTTACTGATGGGTTTTTCAGGTATCATCAAATTAAGATTGCCCCAAAGGATAGAAGCAAAACCACCTTCGCGATAGAGTGGGGTTTCTTTCAGTACACTGTTATGTCATTTTGATTGAAGAATGCACCTGTAATATTTTCCTATGTAGTAATAACAGTGTTCAAATAATTCATTCATAAGTTCCTTGAAGTTTACTTTGATGACTGGACCGTGTTTGGCTTGGTGAAGCACCATGTGGCAAGTCTGTGCCTTATGTTGGATACATGTTGAAGATACTAGATAGTGCTAAATTTAAAAAACTGTATATTTTGTGTTCCTTTTGGGATCTTTCTGGGTCATGTTGTGTGAAAGCAAGGATTGATGGTGGACCATACAAATTTGCGGTGATTGTGAACTTGGAGGCCCCTAGGAACGTCAAGCAACTGTGCGCAACGTTGGGACACACGAGATACTACAGAAAATTCATCAAAGTTTATGCTAAAATTAGCATGCCCATCGAAAAATTGCTAAAGAAGGATGCAACATTATTTTGGGATGAATAATGTTAGGGCATCTTAGATGTGTTGAAAGAAAGGCTGGTAAATGCACCAATATTGGTATTTTTGGATTGGAAAAAGGAGTTTCATGTACATGTGGATGCCTCTCGCATTGTGCTGGGTGTAGTACTCATATAGGTAGGTGAAGGAGAACTAGACCATCCCATAGCCTTCACAAGTAGGAAGTTATCCAAGGTTGAGAAAAATTATTCAATAACAGAGCACGAAGGATTGCCCATGGTCTACACGCTACAAAACTTTAGGCACTATTTGTTAGGAGGACATTTCAAGATGTATATAGATCATTCTGCCATAAAATACCCAGTGAAAAAACCTATGTTGGGGGGAAAGATTTGTAGATGGTTGTTATTATTTCAGGAGTATGAGTTTGAAGTCATTGTGAAGTCGGGAAGGTTGAATGCTGGACCTGACCATCTGTTGCGAATTGAAATCAACGAAGAACCTAGTAATTTGGAGGAAGGGTTTCCCGATGCAAAACTCTTTGTGGTACGTGTATCTAATAACCATTTTGCTGATATTATTCACCTCTTAACTGGAGGGATGACGCCTGAAGGATATACAAATCAGTAGAATAAAGAATTAGTAGTGCATGCAACTGATTTTTCGGTCATTGCAGGACATATGTACAAAATGGGTGCAGATAGAATATTGCGGAGATATGTGCCGGACTTTGAGAGTGATAGTATTCTTGCTGAAGCTCATGGGGGAGCTGCCATTATGTAGGAAAAGAAACCGCGCGCATGACTATGGTGACCAACATTGCACAAGGACTCCAAAGTGTACTGTAACGCGTGCGATGCATGTCAAAGGACTGGAAAACTGTCATGAAGAGATGAGATACTACTACATCCTCAGATATCTTTGCAAGCATTCGAGAATTGGGCGACCGATTTTATTGGACCAATTCAGCCCCCTGGAAAGAAAATGGGCACATGCTACATTATCACTGCAATGGAATATTTAACCAGATGGGTGGAAGCACAACCAATAAAGGATTGTACAGGGGATACGATAGAAAAATTCTTGTTTGAACATGTCTTAACAAGGTTTGGATGCCCGAAAGTTTTGATCAGTGACAGGGGTACACACTTTATTAATGAAACGATTTACGCGTTGAAAAATGAATTCTAGGTCTACCATCAAAAGAGTACGCCATATCACCTGCAGACAAATGGGACAATCAAAGCTTTTAACAAATTTTTGGAGAACGTGCTAACCAAGATTTGTAACGCGGAGTGGAATGATTGGGATGTGCGCGTACCTACAGTGCTATGGGCTTATAGGAAAACCTATAAGAAGTTGACAGGGAAAACACTATTCAGATTAGTCTATGGGATCGAAGCAGTAATGCCTATGGAATACATTGTGACTAGTCTGCCCATAACAACTTTGACGAATATGGCGGATCGCAAGGACTTGGAAGAATGACTCGTGTAACTCATGGAGCTAGAGGAGGACTGATTTTTGACAGGATTCCACCTACAAGTACATAAGGGACATGAAAAAACATGGCATGATCACCATATCAAGCTTCACACATTCAAGGTAAATGATCTTGTGTTGTTATATGATAGTAAGTTCGCTAAATTTCTTGGTAAATTCCAGATCCATTGGCTAGGACCATATATTGTCAAGGAAACTATAAACGATGGTGCAGTTCAGCTCGCGAAGTTCAATGGGGAGCCCTTCTCGGGAAGAGTAAATGGGAGGAGACTGAAGCTATGAATGGGGGATGAACCTGCATAATGAATATATGGCAGAAGGACAACATTAGTGCTCCAAGCAGTTGCAAGGGAGCGCGAGGCTATAAATGACACTGCATAGTTTGGAGGACAAGGAAATGATCCGACTGTGTGAAGATTGACGAGGGTGCACTAGGTGAAGCTGCACTTAGGGCACTGTGCCATGGAGGAAGGTACGACGTAACCCAATAGGAAAATGACCGTTGGAGTTACTATTCACGATGTGATGGCTAAGAGGTAGCTAAGAGGAGTGGGGAGGCAGTAATTAAGGCAAAAATATTCGCAGGTATGTCGCCAAAGCAACATTTATTATCATAATTTGGGGGGAACAATCAGATTTGAATTTAAATCCCCCTATAAGTTACACATAATAGTCCAACAAAGAACACTTTGCATTCTAAGAATTGCTGGAGCATTTTGCTGTTTTACGCATATGAGTAGAGCATTCTGGGAAGAATTTGTGACGTGCCCCTCATTTGTAAACTGTTCTGTAGTAGCCCAAGAGCTATTCATTGAAATAATGATTAACACTAACCCCGTCGAAGCCCTCAGTTCAGAAGGAGCTACGTTTGACGTACCAGATCCCGAAGTATCTAGTATGGAGGCGACGCCTACTGTGCCCATCACGCCGAGGTCGCTTAGGCTGCAACAAGATGTGCTAAAAGAGAAGTCGATCAACATGAAATAAAATCAATCAGCCACAAAATAAAAACAAAATAATTTGGTGCCGGCACAAATGTGACCGAGGAAGCATACAGAGGCATAGCCGAAGCAGAAAAAGGACAAGTAACTAGAAAAAGTAGTGGATTTAGAGGAAGAGGAGTACCAAGGCATCAAAGAAATCGATGTTGAGGGGGTTCATACTATCTATATGCTTTCGAGGTACATACCACCGTGGAAGGGAAAAACTAAAGTGACCAAGGATCTGGATTCAGGAAATTTTGGAATATCCACTCCCCTGCTATTAGAGCAGGTCAATTTTGAAGGACCTAAGCTTGCACGCATCCCGTTGTTGAAACTAGAGGACTGGGACCTCACAAATAATGAAAAATTCTCACATCTGGCGACCCATAAATATATGAAGAAGATATACTATTACGACATAGGCATTACACAGTTAAAACCCATGAAGTGGGTCTGAGGCGTTGAGTAGTTGAGGCTGCTAAATATGCTATTAGTACTGCACTATCACCACTCCCCTATCAATATGGTCTGTGTGCACCAGCTCCTTGCACTGGTGCATGATGGGGTTCTATTGCTAGGGTAGCCTATTCCAATAATAGATATGATGATCCACAGGGTAATGAAGTTTCCCCACAAAGGAGCAGACCTTGCCAAGGAATTTGCAGGAAAAACAAGGGAAAAGAAGCTAGCTGATAAAATGAAAAAGGACTATGGCCTTGTGAAGAAGTCGTGAGGGTACTCAATTCTATCAATACGAGACCATGAAGTCTAGTTTTCTGCCCAAATCCTCGCAGGGAAGATCATGAGAAAGTGTCGCGTGGATGAACTTCTGGCACTGGTTGTATCACTAGCTACGCAGTGCACGAAGGATGTGCAATATAATTTGTCAAGATATCTCTGTCAGGAGTTCCTCATGAACTACCGAGAATCCCATGAAGAAAGAAAACCATTTAACTACACTTGGCTTCTACCATTGATTGTATTAGTTGCATGGAGGTTATTAGAGAATAACCAATTTCCTCTGCACAAAGAAGAATTGCCTGAGGCCACGAGGTTTGTCTTGTTCTAGGCCACAAAGGATGTGTATTGCATTAAGGAAACAAATATTTTTTGGGTCCTAATGGAGATGGACCTTCAAAAGGTAATCAATCAATGGCCAAGTTTTTCCCCAAACTTGTTTGTTGAATTAACAACCTATGCGGAGTTCAAGGTTGACTTTCACAACGTCTCAATCTGTGCGCCGAAGGACCCAGAAGGAAAGTGGCATGTACTACCTTATTTAGTGTCTAAGACGGATGTGCAGTAAGTTGTAGGGTGGAGTGGAATGAATCTACAATGCTGGAGGTGGGAACCAGTAAAGGCACAGAGAGATCTACGACATAGAAGTGGAAGGAAGCCGCTCAGAAAGCTGCGTGCACATTAGCTGAGAAAAAGAAGAAGGAGGCTGCTAAGGCAACTGCAGAGAAGGCACAAATAGAGGAATAGAACCCTATTAAAGAGAAGGCAAAGAAAGAACAAAATGATGATGATGAGAGTGAGAAGTATGCTATGCACTGTACTAACGAACAAGATATTTCAGAGTAGGGAGGAGGGGGCAATGAGGAGAAGAGCACTCCATTCATTCTGAAGAAATGTAGATAAGAACAAATGGGTGGACAACGGAAGAAACATAAGTATGAAAAGATGACACATCTAGATCCCATGGTGCTGAATGAAGGCGACCTTGATGATATTAGTGACAAGATATGAGACACAATGACAGAGGTGCTATTGAAATTTGAGAAACAATGCATGCAGACGCTATGAAGCATCTAGAAGGATCTGCGTGAGTTGCAAATCTAGGTGAAAAAGATTCAAGTGGATGTCAGGAAGGTGAGCGATGCACAAGCAAGCTTGATGTAGGGAAGTAGTGCCATCATAAAGATTGAACGAAATCTGGATCTTAGAGTCTTTCCTTTTCCAGAGCGGTTAGTCCATGTGGAATCAGACGAGGATCATGTGTTGTTCAACACAGTGAATGACATGGGACTGAACCTTGCCATGCTATCACTCTAGACTATTCATGCACTACATCAAGGGGTCTCAAATGAGCTAAAGATAAGAGAAAAACACGCGCTCAGTGTCATCAGTGAGTTTAAAGTCAACAATGAGTAGCTATTCAGAGAAAAAACTCAAGCACTAAAGGAACAAGAGGAGTTGCAGACACATCGCCAAAACTTGGTCACAACAATTGAACAAGCCTGCAAATCTGTACCTCACCTGAATATACCCGACAATGCAGAGGCTTCAGCTAAAGTGAGGAAATTGGTTGCTACGATGTGTGCGTCAAAGGAAAAGGTTGATAAGGTGACTTTTGATCTTCGAATGCAAATAACCGAGATGCAATTGAAGTTGCAGCTGACCACACTACCGGAGGTCCGGGAACAAAGAGGAGTGACTATAAAAGAATCCATGGCTCAATTAGATGTCGCAGTTCAGGGTTGTGACCAACCCTTCACTTAGGCAATGGGCCTATGGGATACACTGCAGGAGAATCCCACACTGTAATAGTTGAACACAAAAATCAGGGAAGCGCAACGACAGTATGGTGAGATCATTACAACAGAATGGATGTTGGCTCCAATCTGGTGCTTCACGCACTTTTAGGAAGGCAAGGCAAAATTGATGCAGATTCAAGAATTGCAGCAAAAGCAGTCCTTGCTCAGAGCCTGGCTTGAGCCTTGGATAGAGGAAGCCTACTAACTTTCACATAACATTCATGAGAAGCTGAAGGCCATGCAATAGACATAGAGGACTACACAACTAGCAAGAGAGGGGCTAACCACAGAGAAACTGGTTCACGAGGTACAAGAAGAAGCAAAATAGAGTACCATATAGCTCAAGGCCTTGACCAAGGCATTCATCGAACTCCACCAAAAAGTGGAATAACCAGCTCAATAACTCGAGGGCGAGTAATGATATTTATGTTGGGGGCCTGTTGGGATGGGGTCCCTAGGGGTAGAATTGAATTAAAATTAGTCAATTTTGTAAAGAATTTTGTAAAATATGTAAAGTCTTCGCAAAATGTGGACGCGTAGCATGTAGATAGATAGAGTCGAAGGGGCCTTAGCCCCTTGTTTTTGGTCGGTTTTGAAGACTCACCCATGAGCTAGGGGCCATGGTATTGTATATGGAAAGCTATAAATAGTTGACTCTTAACGAATCTTAGAGGAAAGTTGGGATAGAGAATTGGTTACATTAAAGAGTTTTGTTGTCTTGGGCAAGATATAGAGCATGAAGGCTCTACTTCTTGTGCTTAGGTAGAGAAGGGAAGGCTCCTGTAGCTGAGTGCGTAGGAGGCTTGGGTAGAGTCTGCAACTGAGTGTGCGCACCCGTGCAGTTCCGTGCGCAGGCTAAGAAGAGCCTGTAATTGGTGAAATGAAGAACAATAAAGACAATATTTCAAAGAATTATTGAAGTATTTCCATTGTATCTGTTTACATTTTATACTGCCAATTAATGATATGCTTTATGAAAAAATTATGGAACGCTATGTGAATTTATTGAATCTGTCTTAATAATGTATTAAGTAAATGTTTAGCCACTTCAGCGAAGTTTCAGGCCATTTCTATTATGTGCTATAATGAATTAAGTAGATCTATGCAAAATCCGATCTAGGGTTACTTGTTGATGCACGAAAGTAGGTAAATCGACTATTTAAGGTCCGCAAGGACTGATCGCGGACCTTCACGAAGGTCTGAAGGCTGCTTTAAATTAGTTATAGTAATGAGCCCTAGAAGTCTATTGAATTGTGCGGAAGTAGCTCTAAGGCGCTGGAAGACATCACACTAGTCTATGGATGCTGAAACTTGGTTCTTGCATCCCCCAATATTGCTTCAGGTGAGACTACAACCTACGCTATGTGGGTTGTTGCCGAAAGGGCTAGCAGTGTAGGGTTTTTTTGGTTGGCATAACTAACTCTGAAGCTAGGTTAGGACCTCCTAAGCCAACATTTCCACATTAGCTCTATGTCATTGACATCTGGTAGTCTTTGGACATGTGTCACCACTCTATAGGGCCACATTTAGCTATATCACATTATGCCAAATTATTCACATTTGGATCCATGATTTTCCCTTAGTTTCCTACTATAGGATTTCATAGATGTCTAGAACTTTGGACACATCTAGGTGCTCTCAATCATTTGAATTTATCCAGATCCAAAATTTTCCTTCTTTTTAACTATAGCTAGCTAATGGACCTTCCGAATATTCAAATATTTGATATCCAAAACGTTTTTCCATCCACATCATATCTAAACTTTTTGTTGCATAGCTTTCACCTCAGTGTTGCTACACACTCTAAACCATGTCACCCCATTCCATGACATAATAATCAATGCTGGTGATGGGTTCTTAAATTATCTCCTAATTACTTAGCAGATAAATGAGAAACTGCGCATTAAATTATTAATCTAGTGTTTGTATGGAACTTGTAATCTATGGTGCATTATATATGCTAGTACATTTATGTTAAGTATCAATGAGCTTGTAGTATCCTAAAGTTGTGTTTCAGAGCAAGATATTAAGGATATTTTACAGGTCACCAATGAATGAAAACCACACGTACAGGAATTTAAAGGTCACAATTGCAGAATTGAAATAACACATTTTAACTAGTGGGATTAAGAACCTCAATGGTGTAACCCACAATATAAGTAGAATAACTAAGCTACTTTTACAAGAAAGGAACTGACACACTTTTTTTTAGTGGGCTTAGGAAGCTTAATGTTGTAACTCCAAACATAGGTAGAACAATGCACACAGACAAAAACTAAATCTCACACGCATAAATAAATCACATAAACAATAAAATGATGACTTGCTCAAAATTTCTAATGATCTTGATCCTTGTAACAAAGATGCATATGAAATGGTAGAGTGTCGACAATATGTAATGTACAAAATCCAATTCAACAAGATATATTAACGATAACATGTAAATATGGGAAAACAGAGTAATTGAAACACAACCTTTTAAAAACAATGTAAATTATTGATTAGATTAATGAGTTACAACAACATAAATAAATTTATTTATCATATTAACAAGTTGCATCAACATAAAGAAATATAGTTAGTTATCATATTATCAAGTTGCAACGTCATAAACAAACATAGTTATTTATCATAAATATAAATAAGTTGAAAGTTAATCTATATAATTATAGGCAATTCCTAAGGAGGGTGCCCTACCTCCATGGGCAAGGCATTAATTAAGGAAGCAGTAGAATTCCTAAGTTAGTTGCACATCATCTGCAAAGAGAAGGATAAAAATGGAACACAACAACAGACTGTGTATTAGCATAAATTCAAAAACAAAATTATAATTAATTGTTCTCGCCTAGTTCAAGTATAGCAGGGTGTTTTTATACACAATGATGTAGTCTTAATTTGATCAAAGAGATCAAGGGAAAACCATGCGAATATTTATATTTTCAAGTTGTTCCTTCTTTATTACAACAATTTCATAAAAAAACTAGACAAATGTTGACTCATTTGGTTATTGTGACAAATGGCATATGGGTTAATTTTTTGTTGTGGTCAACCTTCTTTTTCTAGGTAGTCAACTAGCTTATTTCTCCCTATGTTAGGTGATAACATGGTCAACATGTTAGTGAAAAATTCATTAATAAACACCGTTTGGCTAGAGGTTAACTCATGCCGTGCTATACTAGTCGTCCCTGAGTTGCAACAATTATCCTCAATGGTTAAGTACTAGGGTGTTGTAGCATTTGACTTGGGTATATTGTAACAAGTTATACAACATTGATTTTATCATGTAGCAACAATAGTTCCATAACACTGACCTGTTTTAGTGATAAAGTTGTAGCACTGCACTTTAGAGGATTGTAACAACAATGAAAATTTTTCATGTTGTAGCAAATGGAGTTGCAACCCTTGTACTTTTTTCATGTTGTAGCAACAAAGAGCCATAGGTGTTGCAACAAATGGAATTGCAACACCTACACTATGGTCATGTTGTAGTGATATGGGGGGTTGCTGTAAACTGAAAGTGTTGCAACAACATAAAACAATGTTGCAACAACTGCCCTTCACTGTTGATTTAAGAATATCTGTATGAACCTTCCTGGAGTGATTCTCATGGATCCTCACAGGTTAGCCTAAAAGGGTAAATTCCTTTATAAATACATAATAATGGACATTAAAGTGACATAATCAAAAGATAACCATACCTTGATAAAAAAATCATCTTTATGGGTAAAATATATGAGTAAGGGGTATGAAAATGGAAAAATGTACTTCAAAAGATGTTGGAAAGGTGCTAAAAAGATGCCAATTTGGGAAATCATCATCTCCCCCTAACTGAAACTGTTTCATGTCCCTATGCAACCAAGTAACTAGTTTTAATTAGAGAGGGTGTGTCTCCTATCGCTAAAACTATAGTCAACTTTCCCTGCTTCATGGGCATGAAAGTAGCCTTTTCTCTTTTCAATCTTCCTCCAACAGGAAACTTCTTCCTACTTGGTTACGTTGTAGTATGTTTGATATACTAGGGATGGTGGCTATATCATCGGATAGTGGAAGTTGAGGTTTATTCACTGATTTCCAGAACTATCCATGTACTTGATGTATCGATGCACTCTCTAGTGCTACTGCAAGATTACTGGGGTTGAATGGGTTCCTTTGGCATATGTCCTTTGTGGCTTTCTTCCACCATTGAGTGCAACCTTGTACAAATATTTTTCTAATACTTCAATGTGTATTTTGTAATGCTTAATGAATTGTTTTATGTTATGTGACATGTACTTTTCATGTTGTTGGGTGTTCACCCAGTTGTAAAGTTTGATGAGGATGTCCTTAGGTCTATAATGTTCTCCCCCAATCCATAGATTGCATCAAAATTTATTTTCTGCCACCTTGTGAGAGATTGACCAATTAACTTGGTTGTTTAGGTAAGACACAAAGGCTCTTAGCTGAACATCTCTCACAAAGTGGTTGTGATTCCAAGATGGATCATGATACAACAAAATGTCATGTTGGTATAACTCACACAATAATTTATACTCTTAATTTGTGCTTTCATAATAGGTCTCTAGGAAGGTTCTTAGAGAATTAATCTTATATGGTTTACTAGTCATTATGACATTTATTTGAAATATGCAATATTTTCCCATAGGTACATGCTGTAGATAGGGGAGGGTGCCCTACAATTGAGTGAAAACACCACCAATACCTCAAGTTGAATATTTTCAATCTCTAACTTGTCCCCTTACCTCTGGAGTTGGAAGTTTTTCTCTGCCTTTTATTTCAACTCCTTCCTCTAGTGACCCCATTTAGATCTATGGCCATTTAAGTGTTTTTCCCACTTCTCCTCCAAGCTTCTGATATCATAACTATGTTCCAAGAGGGGAAACACCTCTTATCATAATTTCAATCAACTCCTTCTATCTATCTTCCTTTTATTTTACCCACACATCTAAAAGTTCTATCTAAATAAACTTATCTTCCATTATATTAGGCTTTGTTTGAGTGGTTTCCTTTGACAATTCAAATCTTTCATATTTTGTTTAGATAACCTCTTGTTGGGTATGGATTTCTTCTCTAAGTGTATTTTTTCTAAATTACTATCTCTACCCCAAAAATAGGCTTTTATTTGTTAAGGAGGTCCACTTCCTGAGCAAGGCAGTCTAGTCCTTTAGAGGATTGAGTTTCCCTTAGTTTTGCCTCTAAAATCTTAATTTTATTGTGCAAGTATATATTTTTCTTTTTGAGTATTTTATTTTTCCTGATGATAAATGGGCACAGAGGAGTGAAGGACAATGTACCTACATGTTTCTTCTTATTTTTGGCCTTATAGGTCTTTCTTAGGTTTTGAGCAACAACACCAGTATAGAGATTTGCAATCTATTATGCTTCCACATTTGGTGTTGTAACCTTTCCTTCCTCTGCTTGTTCCTCCTAAGTTGTAGCATAATCTTCTTGCGAGGTTTCCCATGCTACTTTTTGTGTTGCAACAAGGGTTTTATTCTCTCTCTCCTCCACACCTGCTAGTTCTTATGGTTCAATAGGGTCCTTTTCTTCTTCCATTTCCCCTACTGGTTCTTGTGTTTTAAAAGGGGTTATTTATTCCTCAATCTATGCTTCCACAAGCAATACTTCTTTAATCTGTGCTGCAATGGACACTTCTTCTTGTGTTGCATCTAGGGTTACTACCTCTTCTAAGTCTAACTGTGTTGCAATAGGTGTTGACTATTCCCAATTGTTGTCCCTTGTTTTATTCTTTTTGAGCATGGACATAGGTGCATGTCTCTTGGTCATTCGCTTCAGTCTCCTTGTTAGAGGTTGGATTCCCATGATCTCTAGATCAATGTCTCTCTTAGATTCCCCTTCCCATCATTGCATCTCAACAATTTATTTTTTTGTAGGTGCCTTGGGAGTTGTAGCAGTTTCCTTGTTGAGGTTGCAATAATTGCGACTTCTAGTGGATTTGTAACAGTTGTTACTTCCACTAGTGGTGCAATTGGTACATCGTCTTCCAGCCTCAGTGCTCTCACAACATCATTCTAGTTGTGACCTTCTCTCCAGAGAATATACTCCACTAACGATTTGATCAAACCATGATGTGAAAGAGCATCCTTAAGCCAACTAGATTATGAACAAAGGTGTCCATTTGCTAGAGTGTATTTCTTAAGAAGAAGGGCATGCAACCAATATTTTGTGTCTTAGGTGGTCCAACAACCTCAAGTGGTGCCAATAAGTGATCCTGTGGCATTCCTCACATGTGAAGTACCTTTGAATAATGAGAGCCATGTTTACCCAAGATGTAGGTAGAGACATCCTGTCAATTCCACTCCCTTTCTTCACCAAACCTTCTCTTGGTTCAAGAAACTATTCGATCAACTTTGATTTTAGTTTTTTCTTGAAATACCCCCATTCTTTGATTTTTGGCAGCCTTGATGCTACAATTATGGTGTCTTTGTCTACCTAGAATTGTTTCGCTCACCATAGACTTGTAATATTGGAAATAAAGTGAAAATTCAAGTGAAATGATATCATCATACCTTTGTAATCGTTCAACATACCCAATCCATCCAGTGGTCTGAAATATTGTGCAAATATCATTGTATGCCTACAATGAGAGGGTCTTTGTGGGCTCTCTATGGTTTAGCAAACCTCCCATCTCAAAATTTAGATATTATGTTAGCTACAAGTTTGAATGAAAGTTTCATTAGGGTGAAAACTTCTAATTAAAATAAGGAAATCATGCGATGATGATGCAGATCGCTCATAGGCTTATGTTGATGGTGGAGTGTTATGGCAGGTGATGCATGCAGTCTTGTCAAGGTAAGTGGAATTATGTCCATTAATGTCATCAATTATGTAGAGGAAATATGTAACTTTCACTATTTAACTATGGGTTGTCATCCTTATCTAAGATGGTGGTGACAAATTTCCATATTCGATACTCTTTTATGATGTCACATTTTCCCACAAAATAGATAAATTCGTTGCTAGCTACGGTGTTGCAACAACATGCCAAACTGGTGTCATAGCAACTACTCTAGCCAATGCTATAGTAATGACTATTACATTGGCTTACTTAGGAGGTTGGTGATGATCTTGCAGGATAGGTGTGAGGTTCATTCATCTAGATGTTTTCGTGACAATCACATCTTAACAACCGTGTTGCAACAACCATGTTATAGCAATTAAACTAGTTTTATCTAGTGGAAGGTGTTGCAACAATAAGGTTGTACCCTGATCTCATTAGAGGAATTATGAGGTCAAAATTGGGCTTCAAAATAAAAATGTACTAACAAAATTAAATTTATAAGAACCAATGGGATTCAAGATGATGATGTCATCCCCAAGGGAGAATATTTTGGAGGGGAAAGAAGAAAATTGCTTTTTTATTTTAGTTTATATTATTTTTGTTATCTCCTTGTAGGTTTATTCAAATGTCAAGTGTAGATACTCGTTGGGTGCATAATTAAATTCCACATCCAAAAAATACCCAATCTACATACTTGTGAGTAGACCTACATTGAGAAAAAAATGGACACAAATTTTTCATGTATTTCAATTTTTTTTGGTGTTAACCTTCTCACAAGTATGCAGAGTTGGCACTCGCTGGATGTGGAATTTAATTCCGCATCCAACATGTGTCTACACTTAAGATTTGAGTAAAACTACAAGAGTAAGCCAAAAAGACAATAATAAAATCAATTTCCTTTCTTTTTATTTAAAAATTCTAATAATAATTATTTTCTATGTGATTCACGGACCCAGAAGATTAGTGGCTGCTACGTCCATGAAATATTTGTATGAGGCAGATAAACCTATCTGGATCGCTTCCTACCAGCTCAGCCATAGATCTTAACCCCAAGAGTGTCGAAAGAATTGAACCTGTGACATCTCAATAACAAAGGTGCTTTAATGACAGGGACTCAACCATTTGAGCTAACCCCTGAGGTTATAATTCTTATTTTATTATTTTATCTATTATTTTTTTATTTTCCTTAGGAGGCCCATTTTAGACTTCAAAATTCCCCCAATGGTATTTTGAGCAATCTTGAAGATTAATTTATTAGTAACTCAAAAAGTATAAGGAACCTCTAAATTATATGAGTAGGATGATCCTCACACACACTCAAATTTTTTTTTCCTTTCTAAAAATAATTATAGTAACTTTTGTTTGCTAAAAGTTTTTTTTTTAATCTCATTAACTCCTTTTATTATTGGTAAAACTAAATATTCCAGGAATTCACATATTTTTGTACTACTACTATGGAACTATAAACAACATATAATCTTCTTTATTGTACATGTCTCATATAAGTGATTTTCCTTTCAACTGAACATTTAATTACCATCCTTTGTCAAAAGGATTTATGCATAATTCTCACTATTTACATAATATTGGAATCACCCACTACATAAATTGTAATCCCTTAAAATAACATGAGAAACCCAAATTTTACATATGTATGTCCTAATATCTCGTTATATATATATATATATATTATATATATATATATATATATATAATAACCATCTCATAATTGTTATTTGCATATATTTATTATCGTTAGGGACTATAGTTGTAAAGTTGTACCATAATCAAATTTTATTTACAATGTCATATGTCACTAATTAATAACACTTGCCATAAAATAACTCGATGCATCGGATTAATAACACTTTTCCATATGAATGGATCAATGCAACGGGTTAATAACAATTTTCCATATAAATGGGTGGATTCATTTTTACTATTTTAAATGTGGTACTATATTGGATGTTCTATATATCGTTTATCATAAGATTTGTATATTAAATAGAGAACTCTCTAGATTTTTCCACACCTACACGTGGTGTGATGAGCCCCAACATTGCAACAAGAACGCTACAACTCTTAAGGCTACCAACTTAAATTATCAACCTGGGGTTTGTACAAACTTAAGAGGTATCGACACTATATGTTCATCATGCAATGTGCTTTTTCGATGATTTGATGTAATGAAGTGAATGCTATGAAATCCATGCTTAAACTAATTGCAAAAATTGAAATGTTACTCTATTTGAAAAAAAGAAACCTAATTACTTTTGTTTAGAGAATTTTCGGCAAAATCACATAGTAAATCTTTTGTCGACGCGTTTCGAACCAACTAGTGTGGTTCATCGTCAGGACAAGTTGAAGATACAGATCCAGTTCATCATGTTAAATAGTCTAAGCAGAGAATCAAACGGCTAAAAAATTCTAACGGCTATTTTTCTACTCAAGAACCCCAGTCAACCTGCCTCTAACTAATTTAATATTAAATTACTATTATAACAATGGAGCTAGGTTAACGAGGAGAGAAATAAATTAAATCCAAGGTTAATCTGTTAAAATAATGTATTTAAATCTTAATCCACTA
>APFE030246253.1:78261-91279 GCA_000404065.3 Pinus taeda
ATATATAGTGGATTAAGATTTAAATACATTATTTTAACAGATTAACCTTGGATTTAATTTATTTCTCTCCTCGTTAACCTAGCTCCATTGTTATAATAGTAATTTAATATTAAATTAGTTAGAGGCAGGTTGACTGGGGTTCTTGAGTAGAAAAATAGCCGTTAGAATTTTTTAGCCGTTTGATTCTCTGCTTAGACAATTCAACATGATGAACTGGATCTGTATCTTCAACTTGTCCTGACGATGAACCACACTAGTTGGTTCGAAACGCGTCGAAAAAAGATTTACTATGTGATTTTGCCGAAAATTCTCTAAACAAATGTTATGGATCACAGAAGTCTAAACTCATTGAAACCTAATTACTTTTTGTTATAGCATCATTCATCACTCTTATAGTTATGATGATTTTATATGGTCTCGGGAAGCCCTTTCCTATTCAGAATTTATCATTTTTTTTTTCAAATTCCATACGTGACTCCGCCCTTACAAAATCACGTACACACATAGGTACCATAATGCAAAACCCACATACAAAATTTAAAATATGAAAAAAATAGAAATATTTCCTATTTCTCGGGTGGCGTTTATGAGTTTCACCGAAAGGCCACCTATAGGAGCCCGTGGCCTTACTGAATCAACTGATTTATGGTGGTATTTATACACCTCATGGGAAGGCCTAAAATATAGAAGGGGATAGGATAACGAAATTATAGTCCCTTTTTCTCTAGATCAAGTCTGATTTTCCCTGTGCCTCCTGCACCCCTAGTCATAGGAAACCCTTGTTTCCTTACAAAGATTGTCATCTTCCATTATATGACATCCTTTTTCACATGTTGAGAGGTGATATTTGAAGCTTGGACTGGATGGATCTAGAGGAAGTATTCGTTGGTTCTGTGGTCGGATCAGGTTGTATTATTCCACTACTATTTGCTGATATCAATAAAGAAGCTCTGTATTGTTCTTGAAATGTTGTTATCTCATGTTTTTTATAATTCATGTCTAATATATCATTATTTATGTGTTTATGATTGATGATCTAACATGTTTATTATGCACGCTCTTTGAACTACTTGCTATGTATATGCTTCTCTGAATTGTGTTGCAAGCCTGGTCACTTTGGAAGAAGCAGAGGGTTCAGACCCTACATGATCAACATCAAACATAGGACCTCCTAGTACTTTTCACAAACCCAAATTTAGTAGTTTTCATAGTTTGATTGCTTGAATGTATGCTTATTGTTGATAATTTGCCTTCGATGTGTTGAGGTTGTCAACCCTTACCTTAGGGAATTTTTTCCTGCAAACAGAACTGGCGACTCCATTGGGGAATACAATCTCATATTTCCTAAAAGGGTTGTTTTTTCCTTGATCTGGTATTTTCTATCTTGTTTCTTAATTTTTCCAGTCTTATTGATTCATTTGTAGTTTGGGTGATCAGTCTGATCTTTGGATCAGGCCCGTACTTTTAATTTTCCCCTATTTTTCTGCATATACATGCTTTTGTTTATGTACAATAGATTCTTCCAAAGAAGCCCACATTTTTTTAGACATAGTTGCGTATGCACATGACTTTTCTTATACATAGTCCTGTATATTTAGGAAAATTTGAATTTTTCAAATTTTTACCTTTAGTTTGGGGAGTATCTTGGATTTCTTGCTCTTTTATAGTCATTTGAAGTCTGGAATGATCTTGTTTGTTGCCAGTGTCAGTTTCTTTGAATTTGTTACAAAAATATTCTGTCAACCTAGGGTTTGCGATTTTCTTGAAGTTTTGTATCCTTGAGATTTGATTTCAGACCTTTTGGTAAAGTGTCTGACTGTTCCATGCTTCTGGAATAGAGAGTTATTTTTCAACTTGCCTTATGATCCAATATTTTTATTGCTTCATTCACCTTCTTGAAGTTGCCTCTTTTTGTTTCTTCTTGCTTGTTTGAGAAAGGTCTTTGCAATTTTGATCCTATGAAATTTTATATTTCTTGAATCTTTTATGTGTCTTTCAAATTAAGTTGTTTAAGTGTTTCTGACCTCTTAGTCACTTTGGTCTTATCATTTTGGTGATTGTTTATGGCTGGTGAACTTTGGTGTCTGTTCACTTAATTTTGATCTTGAAGTAATTAATTGCTTTTCCTTTCTGAAACTTTTATTTCAAGTCCTTAAAAAGAAAAAGTGAAAAAATATTTGTTTTTTGCCTTTCTTTTCTTTGGTTTGTTTTTTTTTTGGCTTATCAAAAACTCTGTATATCTTTGTTTGAAGTTGGAATTTGCTTGGTAGGAGATCTTTTCTCCTTTTTTGGTCAAATTTTGACATTAGGATATTAAAGGAACACATTTGTTTGTTTAGAGCATTCCATAGAGTCTTGCACTTAGGCATTCTAGTATGCATTAAGGTAGTTTTCATTTTAGGCATTATTTTTTTTTAGTCTCCTTCAATAAATGATAAACGTGTGAGTGTATTTAAAAGGAAAAAAAATATTTCTTGCTTTCATAGATTTTTCATAGAACCTTGTAGAGAACACTTTTCATTGAAGAAAAATAAGTTACATTTCTCATGTAGCCAAGTTTTCTATTGATTTCTTTTTGTGTTAGAACATCATAAGTTTCATTTCCGCTAACCCTGACTTAAGTAACAACCAATAAAATCATGTGCTTAATCTAAAATGAATTAGATTTTTCTTTTTGTCATAGATACATCAATTAGTCTAGGGTATTTAGGGCCTACGAATAGGGTTGTGAAGAGTAAACACTCCAAGGGAACTCTAAACTAAAACATAGAAGTTCATTAAAGAGTGAAAAATCTGGTCTCGTTAAGTTGTATGGGAAATTTATTCTAATAAATGAGTTAATCATGAGGACGAGTGAAGACAGGGAAAGAGAGATACCCCCTATCCTACTTATTGGATCCTGTGCCCATGAGTGTTCTGTCCAAATTCTGATTACAAACTAGTGACCTTAGTTACCTATCCTGGGGAGCACATAGGTGACTACGAGGGGGAATACCCATGGTACCTGAGACAAATGTTATATCACTTTCATGGTACTTCTGGAGGGTGCCCTTGCGAAGCTCAGGTACTTGCACCAGAAAAGGCTATTGTTTGGAGGTCAGTGTAACTATTTCTGATACCTTCACTGGTAGGCTCGGGCCATAATTATACAAAACTATATTCAGAAGGTCCTTATCTTCACTTTCTTTTATTTTGGTGTCCAGTCCAAATCACCTGGAGCAAAAATAACTGGAAGTCGTTTGTTTGGTTGTATCTTTAGGGACTTTTTAGTGAGTTCTCTCTACTCCTAGTTTACCATATGTTTTTAGTTTTTGAGTCTTTAAAAAGTTCTCTTAACATTTAAAGGTGGTTGATCGTCAGGTTCGTCGGTCTAGGAGGCTTTGTGGGCTTTCACCTATGAGTGACGAGCCTTCATCTAGAAGCCGCATGAGTAGTTCTGTTGGTGAATTTCAACCAGTAGCAACTGACACATTGGAGATTAATCCAACTTTAGGGGTTCTTATTTCACAGGGTGAACCTGGTACAGTTCAAAATTTAGATGGAAACACTTTTGTCTTTGCTAGGGTTCTCTTCCAATTGGAAGACGAGATTGATATTGAAGATGTCCCTGAGTCCCTCGTGACTCCTTCAACACCCCTTCCTTCTCATCTTCCGTACATTGTATCGTACATGGGTACCTCGACTCACAGGCTGACAAGCCCTGTTCATTCTTCTTCTTTTTTCAAGATGGCAAATGTTAGTGGTGTAACTATGTATACTAATACTTCTGGTATGTAGAGCCCTCCTTTAGTTGCAGGATGGGGTACTATTTATATCTCTACTATTACACCTAGTATAGTATCTGTTGGCTCTATCTCCATTCCATCTCCGAGTGGGGGAACCCAACCTTTTGTTTCTTTCGTTAGTGCCTATCCTTTTGGGACGCCACGTAGTGGGATCCCCCCAGTTCCTTCAATATTTCCATCTACTGTTTCCACGTCTATGACTTTTATGCCAAGTGGTTCAACATATTTTTAGGGTTTTGCTTGTGGAAGCAGTCATATCGCTCCTTCCAATCTATCGTTGAACTTAGGATATGTTCAGAATGTTAATCCTTTCCAAGGAGGTCAAGGATGGCCAAATCCTTGTGTCAGTGGTTTAGGGGCTAGGAATCCATTCCATTTATTTGGTCAACATGGGAGTGAGCCCTTCCATTTCATTGGGACCTCACAGATCTTTTCTCCGCTAGCTAGTGCATGGAATCCTTATCAAGGGTTATCCCCTTCTTTCATTGTTCTGGTAGGAGGAAACTATCCTATGTATGGTAACCTTGCAGCAGGGGGTGGATACCCTCCGAATACTTGTAGGCCATAAGGTTTTCCTTATGGTTCAGGTCCTTCTATGAGCAATCCATGGAAACCTAGTACCTCCCCTGATCCGAGTTGACTGAGCTCCCAGATTTAATCAAGATCTTTCGCTTTCGTGATGTGATTAAAATTGCAATTAAAATAGCATAAAGGAACATATATGCATGTTGTAAAGAAGAAGGAACATGATAATCATCAACAACATAAAATAATAAGATGTTGATAATGGAGCTCGTCCAGGAGGGACTACGTCTACGGGCTCAGTGTCAAGATGGCATAGGCCGCTGCATTAAGTGTTGTCAATAGTGATGATGTACATGGGTGGTGACGTCACTATCATACAAGGAAAATGCCTTCATGTAGGAGTGGCTCCAACAGATGTTCCACTGCAGGAAATCTCATCCAAAAGGACTCCTATCAATATGACCTAAACTCATGCATGATGATAATGAGCATCCCGCCAACATGGCATAAAAGGGATCCCAATGCAAACATACATGGTGACACATGAGTATCCCATCAACATAACAACAAAGGGATCTCAAACAAAAAATGACGAATCATGACAACAAGTACATCCCACAAATGATTCCGCCTCACATCAAGCAGGAATCATGAAACATGTAAGAACACAAGATCCCACATCAAGCATCAAACAAGGATCTATGCAGCATAATGCATTTCATAGCAAAAGAAGTACATGAAAACATTGCATATACCTCACATCCTGGGACCATCTAAAGAAAAGGATGTCAAACTACTGAAGTTGATCATACCATCAATCTTGCGGCGTCGAATCTCATGGAATGACTACTCACACGTTGAATGCTGAAACCTACAATCCATTTTGAAAAGTGGCCAAAAAATAGATTGGTCAAATGGAAATTCTGAATGGATCCTCAGATTTTTGGCATCGAATAGTGCAAAATCGACTATCAAATTTTTGAATTCCAAGAAAATGAAAATCTGGGACTTAAGAAATCTTTTAGGTTCCCCCTAGATTCCTCAAAGATTCCCTCCTCCGGGTCATCCGAAGATTTGCTGCTTAGATCAAAATTATGACTATGCCATTAGGTTCATGTCGCTAAGAGGTGTAGATTGACATAAGATTTGTCCAATTTGGACACTGCAAAAATTTCACCCTCCTGAGAATTTCACCCAATCATGGTTTCGCCTGCCTCTTCTTTGGGCTCATGGTTCCACTTGCAAATAAATTAATTAAAATTATCGCCTCGATTTCCATGCATGCTCTTGGCTCCTCCATGCTACCATTCCTTCATTCCGTTGTTCTACATCACTGTTCCGTCCTCAAATCTCCCCTCCTCAGTGATAAAAAATGGGTTTATGTAGAAAAGCGTGGGCGAAGTTTCTAAAGAAATGGTTGTGACCTGTTGGAAAACTTGGCATTTTGTTAGTGGGAGGTTGGGGGATCAAATCCTGCCTCCCCACAAAACCCGGATTCAAAATTTTTATTTGCGTGCGTTTAAGTTTTTTTGCATTAAATTTTGGGTTGGTATTGGTTGGTGTATGCCACCACATGGGGCCGCCTGGTGGGGGCTGACCCATGTGGGTTGGGCGGGTTCGATCTCCCCCAGCCTCACATTAACAAATGTCATATTAATAGCGGTTGTGTTTTGGGGTGTGGGCTGGGTCCACTGGAGGTGGCCGGCCCACCCCATTAATGATATTAATACAAGATATATGGTGGAGGTTGGAGGGTTCGGCGGGGTAATGGCCACCGACCCAATTTTAATGTTAAATTTTGGTTTTGAGGGTGTGGTTGGACTGGCGGGGGTAATGGCCTGTCGGTCCGTTTTTTAATATAATTTTTGTTATGTAGTTTGGGGTGGCGGGGTGGTGGCGGGGGTGGTGGCTCGACAACTCATATATATTTTTTTGATTTTTTTTCTAAAATAAAATACATTTTTTTTTTCGAATTTGTCTAATATAGGGGATATTAGACAAATTAACGATCCAACAAATTCGCCCGCTTTTGGGAGCTAGTTTTCATGCCCCGGGGTCAGTCAAATTGTAGGACACTTAAACCTAGACCACAATCCAACTTTGATTGGCTTGTTCTCCCTCATACGAGCTCAGATTGACGAACCGTTCACACTACTGTGATTAGGATGACAAGATCTACACTCTGGTCTTGGTTCAAAAACATTATGATCACTTTGATTTTCGAGCTTCCATAAGCCCTCTTTGTCCTATGTGTGTCT
Source organism: Pinus taeda (assembly GCA_000404065.3). NCBI lineage: Eukaryota > Viridiplantae > Streptophyta > Pinopsida > Pinales > Pinaceae > Pinus > Pinus taeda. Next base: position 84,830 of record APFE030246253.1, read on the forward strand.
CTGGAGCCACCTAGATCAATCCTCCCCACTGAGGAGATTTTGGTCCTCCAAAAGCATGAAAAATAGCCTACAACTTTTCTGTACCTTGTCTGCATCACAAGTTTCCTGAAAAGGTCTCGCTTCCATCTCCCTCAACTTTGTTCTTCGGAGCCTTAAGCGATGAGCCAACACCTGCAACCTCTACAACTTGCAGTACATTTTTTTGTAAATTACATGCTTGAATTTCATGACCGACTAATGACCCAAGAATCCCACACTTGCCACGAGTTTATAACACATACTCAGTGGTCACGTTTACATTGAAATGGACACAATACCCCAGCTATGAAAACTAGGCCAACATATCATTGTTTCTTCAACAAGTGATGGAGAATACATCACCACTGCAACACATGGTTTACAACAATAAGGCCAAGCACTATTTTGTTTTGATAAGTGATGGAAACACGACATCACTTTCACAATTTATCATGCAACTCAGAATAAGACCAGACATCATTGTTGGTTAACAAGTGATGGAAAACACATCATCACTTTTACATTTTTAAAATGAAACAAATGAGTTACAAAAGCACAACCATGAAAAGCTAACATATCTAGAAACCATTTTTCACTTATTGCTGTGAATGGGTCATCCCCCTGTGGTGGTTTCATTTGTCGAGCAATCGTTTCATCTGGCTCATGCACCGACACTTTGTCTTTAAGGCGTTGCTCTGGATGGAGCCTCCAACAAGTGTCTCTTTGATGGCCACCTCTATTGCAATGACTGCAATACATCTTCTTCCTCCATATCTGTTGTTGAGAGGGTCTTTCATGCCTCCTTCTTTTTGGTGTTGTTATTCTTTTCCAAAACTTAAAAAATGTATGGTTATGTAATCAACAAAAGGTACATGTTTTTCGATGCCATTATTTACGTTCATATTTAACAACATGATTATAACCAAAATGAACATTCAAATGTCGAGAGTGGTTATACATTTCCTTGTTGTCTCTGGTGTAAGTATGGCGATGAGAGCTTGCCTCATCTCTTTCCTTCCAATGGGCACTACCATGGGATGATGGGGATGTGTTCCCATAATTCTCTTTCCTTGATGATTTAGACGATGTCTCAGAATAATTTGACACCTTTGAGCATTCTCCTTTGGTGTATCCCATGCCTCCAAATCAAGATCTATGCACATCCTCCAATGGTTGAGTTATGCTTTGGTTATTAACACCAAGTTCTTCTTCCTCCTTGTAACTCATCTTGGTAAGGAGCCTCATGTTTGTCCCTGTAATTGGGATCTCCAAATCTCCAATAGAAATCATACTATGTGAAGATGAAACTGAAAGGAAATCAACATCTTTTATCTCCCATGTTGAGTTGGAAAGAACTAATGTGGGCTTCTAATCATCTGTTGTTGGTGGTTCATTTTCGGTCTTGGCGCATTCCCCAACTTCCTTCCTAACACACCCAAGTCCTGACTGACGGGGTAATTCCTCTACTTTGATGGGGTTGACAATGCCTTGGCCATTAATGCCCAAGCCCTTTCCTTCATAACCTGCTTTCTTCAACAATTTGGAGCCAATTCCTGTGGTATGATTTTCAAAAACAACGAAATCGTCATTAGGACACATATATGAATTTAGAGAATTTCTTTTTACCTCACATGGGTCATGCTATAGCTTTTCCAAGGCCTCGTCCTTAGCTTGCAGTTGTTGTAGAAAACTATGTTTCTCCTCTTTCTCTTCATGTAGAAGCATTTTTAATCCAACGTTCTCTGTTTGAAGATTCTGGTTGTTGTGCTTTAGTTCTTCAGGGCCTCTTCCGTGGCTTGCAACTGAAGCTGCAATCGCTCCTTTTCCACTGTCTCTTTTTGTAGAGCTTCATACATTATTTCCACCCCTTGGGAATTTTGAGGATGGTCTCATACATCGCTTTTTCATCCTCTCTCGTCGCACGTTCCATTGTTCACGCTTGCAATTCAAATCCACACAAAGACCGCTTTGATACCAAACTTGATTCGAGTTGACTCAACTCCCAGATTTAACCAAGATCTTTTGCTTCCATGATGTGATTAAAATTGAAATTAAAATAGCATAAGGGAACATATATGCATGCTGTAAAGAAGAAGAAACATGACAATCATCAGCAACATAAAATAACAAGACATTGATAACAAAGTTTGTCCAGGAGGGACTACATCTCTGGGCCCGATGTCAAGAGGGTGTAGGCCGCTGCATTAAGTGCTGTCAATAGTGATGATGTACATGGGTGGTGACGTCGCTATCATACAAGGAAAATTCCTTCACGCAAGAGTGGCTCCAAGATATGTTTTTCTTTAGGAACTCTCATCCAAAAGGACTCCTATTAGTATGACCTAAACTCATGCATGATGACAATGAGCATCCTGCAAACATGGCATAAAAGGGAACTCAATGCAAACATACATGGAAACACATGAGTATCCCATCAACATAACAACAAAGGGATCTCAAACAAAGCATGATGAATCATGAAAACAAGTACATCCCACAAATGATTCTGCCTCACATCAAGCAGGAATCATGAAACAAGTAAGAACACAAGCTCCCACATCAAACATCAAACAGGAATCTATACAACAGAATGGATCTCATAGCAAAATAAGTACATGAACGCACTACATATACCTCACATCTTGGGACCATCTAAAGAAAAGGATGTCAAACTACTGAAGCTGATCATACTATCAATCTCGTGGCGTCGAATCTCATGGAATGACTACTCGCACCTTAAATGCCGACACCTGCAATCCACTTTCAAAAGTGGACAAAAAATAGATTGGTCAAATGGAAATTTTGAACGCATCATTAGATTTGTGGCGTCAAATAGTGCAAAATCGACTGTCAAATTTCTGAATTCTAAGAAAATAAAAATTTGGGGCTTAAGGAATCTTTTAGATTCCCCCTAGATTCCTCAAAGATGCCCTCCTCTGGGTCATCCGAAGATCTGCTACTCAGATCAAAATTATGACTGCGCCATTAGGTTTGTGTCACTGAGAGGTGTAAGATCGACATTAAATTTGTCCAATTTGGACACTGCAAAAATTTCGCCCTCCTGAGAATTTCACCCAATCATGGTTTTGCCTGCCTCTTCTCTGGGCTCATGGTTCCACCTGCAAATATTTCCATGCAGGCTCTTGGCTCCTCCATGCTGCCATGCCTTCGTTCCATTGTTCTACACCACCGTTCTGTCCTCAAATCTCCCCGACACAGTGATAAAAAAATGGGTTTATGTAGAAAATTGTGGGTGGAGTTTCTAAAGAAACAATTGTGACCTATTTGAAAACTTGGCAATTTGTAGGTGGGAGGTTGGGGATCAAATCTTGCCTCCCCACAAAACCCGGATTCAAAATTTTTATTTGGGCACGTTTAAGGTTTTCTGCATTAAATTTTGGGTTAGTGTTGTTTGGTGTATCCCACCACATGGGGCTGCCCAGTGGGGGCCGGCCCACATGGGTGGGTGGGTTTGATCCCTGCTGGCCTCACATTAATGAATGGCATATTAATAGTGGTTTTTTTTTGTGGTGTGGGCCGATTCCACCGAAGGTGGCCCACCCACCCCATTAATGATAATAATATAATGTATATGGTGGAGGTTGGAGGGTTCGGCGGGGGTCATGGCCCATCAATCCTTTTTTTAGTATAGTTTTTGTTATGTAGTTTGGGGATGGCGGGGTTGGTAGCCTGCCACTTCATATATATATTTTTTGATTTTTTCTAAGACAAAATACCTTTTTTTTTCAAATTTGTCTAATATAGGGGATATTAGACAAATTAACGAGCCAGCAAATTCGCCCACTTTCGGGAGCTAGTTTTCATGCCTCGTGGTCGGTTAAATTGTAGGACACTTAAACCTGGCCCACAGTCCAACTTTGACTAAAACCTTTGTTGGCTTGTTCTCCCTCATACGAGCTCGGGTTGATGAACCTTTGACACCGCTACGATTAGGATGACAAGATCTACGCTCTTCCTAGTTCGAAAGCATTCTGATCACTTTGATTTTCGAGCTTCCATAAGCCCTCCTTGTCCTGTGTGTGTCTCTGGAGCCACCTGGATCATCCCCAAATCTAGGATACTCTTTTCCTAATATCAAAATTCTGCTCTAGGTGGGTGGAATTCTCTTGATTTTCTACGCTCACCGCTCATGGCAACTTTAAACTTGCAATATCTTTCAAAGTTGATGAAAGATCCGATCCGATACAATTCGGCTTGGCCTCCAGTTCCCACCAAAATTCCTTATGATATTCCTAAGTTTGAAGGGAAGTCTGGGGAGGATCCAATTGATCACATAATGATGTTCCATTTATGGTGTTCATCAAACTCCTTGATCGATGATTCAATGAGGTTGAGATTACTCCAACGCACCCTAATTGGAAACACTGAAAAATGGTATATTGAGCTAAAAGAGGGTACCTTTGCTTCATTTGGAAAACTGGGTATTATGCTTTTAAATAATTTTCAGTTGCGTGTCTGATATGATGCCGAAACTAAGCTTCTAGATAGTTTTGAACAAGACAAAGCAACTCCTATATCTGACCATGTCCAAGAGTGGAAAGGAAGGAAGAGGCTCATTAAGGCCTATTTCCCTGATGATTTCCTTCTCAAATGGTTTTCGAAATATTTACAACCAAAAATTTCTAGGGATGTGTCACTCTCTAGAGTGTTCACTGAAGAACAAGCCATCTTTAGAGCCCAATATTTATAACTTATACATTCTCAATCTGGGGTCCTCTATAAGATTTTGCCTGGCGTTCCTTGATTAATGATTGATGTAGCCAAACTGAAGTTGGGACCCCATGCTAACGAAATTGTAGGGTTGATCAATAGTAGCATGGTTAACCTGTAGAATCAATTACAACAATTGTATTTTCGATTTTCTTCTCTAGCGCAAACATCGCCATTAATGCCTATGCCTTCCCAACCTTTAGCAGTTAATGTTGTCCAACCTTCAAATCCCAAAGGAGACCAACAATCTAATGGGAAGAAGAAGGGACATTGTAAGAATAAATATAAGGTTGAGGAAGGGAATGTGAACAATTCCAGTAAGGAACAATTCAGAAAAGAAATTAAAGTTACCATGCAAGCTATGTAGTGGGGATCATCTTACCCATCTTTTCCCTAAAATTCAAGATTCTCAGTGCTTGTTGTATCAGCATGGTTCCTCGAGTTCCCAAGCTTTGTTTACTAACCCTTTTCCCCAAGGGAAACAAATTCTTTTTGGATTTAATGTTGGTGCTGGAATCCCACAAGGGGCAACCAGGATGAGGAATCCACATCGAATTTATATATGATGGGGTCTCATGTTGATTTTGCTACAAGATCACATGATTATGGTGAGACAAAACCTTCTATGACTAAGGCTGCTTCTGATATTCGAGAGGCACTCCATATCAAGAGGCCTATAATTGAGCATATATATCAGATGATGAAAGGTTCTAAAATATGTTAGACTATTAATCCCAACACTAGGGCTTCTCAAAACTATTGTATTGTTGAATATTTGGCTTAAAGACCCTATGAGATGTCAATGTTAGAGGTACTACAATCATGTCCTGCACAAAGGAGTGCATTTATCACTGTGATCAAAGCAGTGGATCTGAAAAACTCTCTTGTTTTAATATTTGATATGTCAAGTGCTAAGAAGAGACTCCCTCATCACCTGGCTTTCCAGATTAAATCTACATATCGAAAAATGAATATCTTTCTAACTGTAGTTGATGAAGGGGCTTCTACATGTGTCATGTCGATGTGATGTTGGATGGCTATTAGATCTTCGGAAGCTGTTCCTTCCCCTACTCTCCTTACTGCACTCGATGGTCATTCTCATAGGCCTCATGGAATTCTTCCAGCCTTTCTCGTATGTGTTGGGGGAAAGGTTGTATGTTTCGAGGTAGAAATAGTATATGCCAATCTGGATTATAATATTTTATTGGGTCGAAATTGGGTTTATGAAATGGATGCTATTGTTTCATCGTTGTTTCACATCCTATTCTTTCCCCACGAAAGGAAAATTGTTACAATTGATCAAATGGATTATTATCCTAATGATTTCCATGCATCTTATGATTATACTATCCCCTTGGTGAAGAATACCAAGCAACCCATGGAGAATTTGGGAGTTGGAATTTATTCCTCATTGATGAGTACCTTTTTTATTCCTTCTATCACTCATGTTAATTCCATCTCATCCTCCAAGATCGTGCCTTTAACATGTTCTTTCAGAACTAATTATTTTTTTGATACTTGGCCCTTACCCCCCTCTACTGCCACATTAGAAGAGGGGAAAGTAGGTGGAATGGCATGCCCTATTGTTAGGATATTCCGACACATAGGAAATAGTTAAGTTCAACTTGGTCTAGTATAAAGTTAGGTATAGAGTTAGGTAAAGTGTGTTTCTTTACCGTTGTACATTTTGTAACTTACAAT
>APFE030246253.1:116784-157888 GCA_000404065.3 Pinus taeda
ATAGATGGGAAAAGAAGAAAGATCCCTTGCACATACTGGGTGAATATGATACAATCAAACGAGGTCCTCAGGAGACCGTTTTGGAGTATTGTGCAAGATTCAACAATGTATATAATGCAATACCGCAGAATTTAAGACCTCCTCTTGATTTAGCTTTGTACAAATTTTCCTGATGGTTTTGACCCTGATATGGCATATCAGTTGAAGGAAAGAGCCCCTGAAACCCTTGAAGATGCCCAAAAAGTTGTTGTCACAGTAGAGGCTAACCTAATTGCCAAAAGAAATAGGGCAAGATTGGAAAAGAGAACCACCTTCAAAGAAGAACCCTTAGCCTTTAATCAGAAACTGGATGCAATACTCACTGGCATGAAGAGGTTGGGTGACAGAGTAGAATCAGTTGAGAGAAAGTCATCATGGGAAGCACCACAAAGTAACCCTATCAGGAATCCCAATTTTAGGAGAAATCAAAACCCAAATGTTGGCAAGACGAGTCCTGATCCCGAGATAAGACCTCCGTTCCAGGAAAACTATACTGAAGCATCCACTTCAAATGAGCAACTAGATGACACCCACATTAACCTAATGGGCCTGAATGACGAGCAACAAGTTTTTCTGAGTCATGAAGATCATAAGGAAGATGACATTAAGCAGTTCCAAACAAATTCAGGTGAGTCATTTGACTTTAAACAAGGTTATGACACAACTGTTTATGAAGTTCATAAGCAATACAAGCTAAGAAGCAGAACTGTAAATGTAACACACCCTGAAAAATTAAAGGATAGCCTATAGCCCAAAAGAGCCATAGTCACAGAACCACATGACAAAACTAATTCAGTTACAAATGAAGTAACCATTGAAGAAGTTACTGAACTATTTCCCTCAAAACAGCAGCCTAATCCAAGTAATACTCCTCAAGAGACGAGTAAAAAGGATAAGCCTCAAGATCAAGATAAGAATCAAGAAGAAAACTTAATGAACAAGGAAAAGGTTGTCACCCACAATACCAAGATCCAATCTGAAAGACCTTTTGACTTAGAAGCTGAGATTGGCAAATTGAAGATAGCTATTCCTCTTTCAGAATTAGCCAAGCATGACATTTACAAACAACAAATCAAGAAGTCCCTTCAACTTACTCGTAATAAAGATAATGTCAATGTGTTAGATGACACCCAGAATTGCTTTTCGGTCCAGAGGTTGATGGAAAGACAACAGTTACAAGGATCTTACCTTTCTATGTCATCTTGCATGTTCATGATAAGATACTACATAATGCAATGTTTGATTCAGGCGCCTCTCACAACCTTATGCCTAAATCAGTGATGGAGAGGCTCAACCTAGACATTACAAGACCTTATAAGGACCTATTTTCATTTGAATCCAGCCAAGTTAAATGTTTAGGCTTAATAAAAGATCTATGTGTGTCACTTGTCCAGTACCCAAATAAAACAATTCTAATGGATGTTGTAGTTGCTGATATCCCACCCAAATATGGAATGCTATTATCAAGATCATGGGGGGCTAAACTCCAAGGTTCCCTACAGTTAGACATGTCATATGCCACCATCTCAGTCTTTGGTCAACCCAAGAGGCTATATAGAGATTCACTTATGAAATATATGGTCAGCAGTGAAGACAAGCCTCAAGACTTTCCCATATATGCTATCCATTCTGACATAGACTCCTATATTCTTTTCAATGACAATATAGGTCCCGCAAATGATGAAGAAACCCAAACACTCAAACAAGATCAACATATAAATGGAGAAACTCCTGATCTAGAAATATTGGTTGAGAAATCAATAAACAAAAATGTTCAAGAAGAAAAACCAAATGTAAGCCAACATCTCAAATTATTGATGCCAAGTCCCACAACAGTTCACAATTCTTCCCTTAATCAAGAAGTCCTCTAGTTTCTTGAATTCGATGGGTCAGTCAACAAATTAGGGGCAGGAGCAGGGGTTTGGATACATAACAAACAAAACAATCATGCAGAGAGCCGAGCCTATAGGTTAAACTTCAGGTGCACCAACAATATGGCAGAATATGAAGCTCTCTTACTAGGCGTCAAGCTAGTAAAATCCTTACCAGCCATAAAAGTTTCAATCCTAGGAGACTCAGACCTAATTATCCAACAAGTAAAGGGAAATTTTGTCACTAATGACAAAAGACTAAGATCTGATAGGTATGCTGCTGCTGAAATACTAAATTCCTTCACTGAATTTCAAATTACCAAAATTCCTAGAACCCATAACCTTCATGCTCATAGTTTGGCCACATTTGCAAGCACTTGTAAACTACCTTTTGAACCCCAACCTTGCTTTACAGCTGAGATAAAACACAGACCTTATGTCCCAAAAAATGTCAAGGATTGGCAAGTATTTGAGGATGATACACAAATAAACAATTTCTTGACTCTGCAGCAAGAATTTTCAGGACTGAACATTGATACAGAGGTTGCAAGTGATTCACAAATACTAGGTGAACTACACCAAACAAATATATCACTCGAAACAAAAAATCAAATGCTTTGTCCAACAAACTTTGACTAGGAGAAAATACAAGAACTTGAACAATTTCATTCTGAGGAAATAGCTGATACTGAAGTTGAAGTTATACAATGGAAAGACAACTTTCTTCCAACATGCCTAGCTCCATTGGAGGACATTTTTGACTCAAATGATGTCCCTAGAAAACCAAAATTGTAGGCCCTTAATGCTGCCATTGAAGAGTGCAACATTGGAACTATTGAAAAACCCAAGATAATTAAATTGTCTGCATCTTTACCATCTAATCAAAAGCCTAAATACATTGAACTCTTTAAAGAATTCCAAGATGTCTTTGCATGGAGTTATGATGATTTAAAGTCCTATGATACCTCTGTCATTCAACATACTATCCCTCTCAAGCCCAATCAAAAACCCTTTAAACAGAAGTTGAGGAGAATCAATCCTATGCTTCTCCCTTCAATTGAAAAAGAGTTACAAAAAATGTTTAAAGCTGGCATCATAGCACCAATCAGATTCTCAGAATGGATTTCAAATTTGGTCCCTACAAGAAAGAAAACTGGTGAAATAAGGCTTTGTGTTGATCTAAGGAATTTGAATCAAGTGTCCCTAAAAGATAATTACCCCTTACCCAAGATGGATCACATCTTGCAAAGAGTAGTGGGGGCCTCAAGAATTTTTTTACTTGATGGATTCTCAGGTTTCAACTAGATCTTAGTTCACCCTGATGATCAGGACAAAACAACATTCACAACCCCATGGGGAACCTTCAAATATGTCAAAATGCCTTTTGGGTTGAAAAATGCAGGAGCTACCTTTCAAAGAGCAATGGATATTGCGTTTGCTAAAGAAATTCACGATTTCCTTGTCATCTACTTAGATGACCTCACTCCTTTCTCAAAATATGACCAAGAACATTTGAAACATCTAAGGCAAATATTCATAACTTGTAGGAAATATGGAATTTCCTTAAATCCCAAGAAATCCCTGTTTGGTTTGGAAGAAGGCAAGTTATTGGGTAATATTATTTCAAAGGATGGCATTAGGATTGACCTAGACAGAATACATGCCATCTTACAAATGCCCCACCCAAGAAACATCAAAGAATTACAAGCATTCCTGGGGAAGATCAACTTCCTAAGGAGGTTTATCCCAAATTTGGCAGAATTGAGAAAATTACTAAATAACATGCTAAAAAAGGATTCAAAAGTAAAATTGAAAGTAGAAGCAAATCAAGCTTTTGAAGGAATAAAATTGGCCCTTACCCAAACTCCAGTCTTAACAAATCCACAATTTGACAAAGAGTTTATCATTTCCTCTTTTGCTTCCCAGCATACTATTGCTGCTGTCTTGTTACAGAAAGATGACCAAGGAAATGAGATACCTATTGCTTTCTTTAGTAGAGCTCTCAGAGACGCACCCCTAAAATATCAGATCATGGAAAAGCAAGCATATGCCTTGGTCAAAGCCATCAAAGACTTTAGAATTTATATCCTATACTCCCATGTTATAGCTTATGTACCAAGTCCCATTGTGAAAGACATACTTACTCAAGAGAACTTAGAAGGTAGAAGAGGAAAATGGATTGCCAACATTTTAGAATTTGACATTGAAATAAAACCTACAAAACTAATAAAAGGGCAAGGTTTGGCCAAATTAATGTCTGAAACAAATTTTCAAGCCTTGGACATCAACCAACTGGACAGTGAACCAGAGCTGGCGACTCCAAAGATCAATGTATCCTTTGAACAATCTCTGTGGTATTCTGATATCTGTTATATATTGCAAAACCTGTGTGCTCCCCCAGGATTGTCCAGAACTAAATGTAGGCTCCTAAAAATGAAGGCCTCAAGATTTTGTGTCATGGATGGCAATTTGCTTTGGAGAAACCATGAGGGTATATTGCTAAACTGCTTAATTGAGAATGAGGCTAACAATGTCATGAAAGAATTTCATGCAGGTGATTGTGGTGGACACTTGTATTGGAAGTCCACTATGGATAAAATACTAAGGGCTGGTTACTATTGGCCCACTTTTTTCCCTGATGTCAAAAATTTCACTACCTCATGCCATAAGTGTCAAATATTTGAGGGAAAGAGAAAATTAATACCACTCCCTTTGAGGCCTATTGCAACAGAAATACCTTTTCAGCAATGGGGTTTGGATTTCATTGGGGAATTTCACCCCTCATCCTCAGGCCATCATAGATGGATCCTCACAGCCACAGACTACTTCACCAAATGGATTGAGGCCATCCCATGTAGACACAGGCAAATGATTCAGTAATCATTCAGTTTTTGGAGAACAACATATTGTCTAGATTTGGTTGTCCCAACAAGATAATAACAGACAATGCTGCTGCTTTCAGATCCAAGAAAATGGTGAATTTCTGCCACAAATTTCATATTACCTTGGGTCATTCCACCGCATACTACCCTCAAGGAAATGGCCTAGCTGAATCATCAAATAAAAGTCTGATAAACATCATCAAGAAGGTGTTGGAAGAGAATAAGAAGAATTGGCATAAGAAACTTGTGAATGCCTTATGGGATATTGAGACATAGCTCTGCCGTGTTCTTTCGTGGCTATGATCAGACGATCTACTATTTATGCTGCAGTCTTCTTTGTACGCTTATGTATACATTATGGATCCGCTTTGCACTTGATCAACAAACATGATCTCCTCTCAGGTTCTCAAATGATCTCTCTTTGTACTTAATATATTTCAGCCATCATGTACCCCTTCTGACCTCATAAATTATGGGGCATCTGTTATAGCATCATTCAACACTCCTGTATTAATGATGCTCTTATATGGAATTGGGAAACCATTTCCCATTCAGAATTGATCACTTATTAAAAAATAAAATTTCAAATTCCATACACGACTTTGCTCTTACAAAAGCACATACACATGCATGTACCATAATACAAAACCCACTGACATAATTTAAAATATGAAAAAAATAAAAATATTTCCTATTTCTCAGGTGGGGTTTACATGTTTCACTGAAAGCCCACCCACAGGACCACGTGGCCTAACTGAATAAACTGATTTTTGGTGGTATTTATACACCTCATGGGAAGGCCTAAAATATAGAAGGAGATATGATATCGATATTATGGTCCCTTTGTCCCCATATCAAGTCTGATTTTCCCTGTGCCTCCTGCACTCCCAGTCACAAGAAACCCTTATTTCCTTGCAAAGATGTTCATCTTCCATTATATGACATCCTTTTGCACATGTTGAGAGGTGATATTTAAGGCTTGCGATGGACGGATCTAGAGGAAGGTTTCGTTGGTGCTGTGGTTGGATCAGGTTGTATTCTTCCACAACTATTTGCTGATATAAATAAAGAAGCTATGTCTTGTTCTTAAAATGTTGTGATATCATGTTTTTTATAATTCATGTCTAATACATCATGATTTATAAGTTTATGATTGATGATCTAACATGTTTATTATGCATGCTCTTTGAACTACTTGCTATGTATATGCTTCTCTAAATTGTGTTGTAGATTTGGTCACTTTGGAAGAAGCAGAGGGTTTGGACCTTACATGATTGAAATCAAACGTATGACCTCCTTGGTACTTTTCACAAACCAAACTTTAGTATTTTTCATAGTTTTCTTGCTGGAATGTACGCTTTTTTTTTTATATTCTGCCTTCGATCTATTTATGTTGTCAACCCTTACCTTAGGGAAGTTTTTCCAGCAAAAACTTTTACAGAAAGGAAAGGCTATTCTACTTTACATGAATGTAAATGTTAATCCTATTTGTAGAAATGTAAACATTAACCTACATTAGGGGAATTTTGAGGTCTAAAATGGGTCTCCTAAGGAAATTATAAAATAATAGTGGAAATAATAAAATAAGATTAGATTACATCATCAAATTTAGAGGGAAAAAAGAAAAAACTACTTTTTTCAACTCGTATTTTCAACTTATCTCTGCATGGGTTTACTCAAATTTCAAGAGGAAACCCTCGTCGGATACATAATTTGATTCCTCATCCAAGGAGTACCCATGTTGCATACTTTTGATGACCTTGCTACACGAAAAATGAGAAATACATGAAAAATGTGATTGCGATCACATTTTCATGTATTTCTCATTTTTCGTGTAGGAAGGTCGTTCAAAAGTATGAAATATGGGTACTCTTTGGATGAAGAATTAAATTTTGCATCCAACGAGTACTCCCGCTTGAAAATTGAGTAAAACATTAGGGAAATAAGTGGAAAAAGTAGTTTTATTATTTTATTATTTTTTATTCTTTTTACTTTTTTACTCCAAAAATGGTGAATCATACCCCATGGTTGACATCATCATCCTGAATTCTATTGGTTCTTATAAAGTTTATTTTGGATGTACATTTTTCTTAGGATGCCCATTTTAGACCTCAAAATTCCTCTAATGCTTGCAGAGTGTGAATGGTACATCAAAAGGAAGCCTAATCTATACAATAGAAATAGAAATGTTGGAAATGGAAAACATAGCTTAGGAAAAATGAAATCATTCTTAAATCACTGCATCAAGATAGATTTTTTCAATAGAGTTCACGAGGCGGTTCATGAAAATCATCGTTATGCTCTTCAAGTCATGAATCTGTCCGCTAACGATAACTGTAGAGGTGAATTGCAATGGAGAAGAGGCAAGACTTAAGAGGTATTTTGGTCTTACTCAATCACGGTTCAAAGCATTGAGGTCATTATTCAAGCCTAAGGGACAAAAATCAAGCTTTTGGAGTAGATATGGTTAAGTTTACATGTGCCATAGGAGTGCTACAGGAGGCCCTGTTTTTATAAAGGAGTGAGATAAATTGGCGAATGCCAAATTAAATCAAATGAAAATGGGATGGGAATTTTTTTTTATTAAGTAGGATTTATTAAGACTCCATTCAAAATGGAATCACTCCAAAATACCCCTTCTAACACGTGCTAAAAAATAGCAGAAAATTACCACTCTAAAAACTTGAAATTCAAGAACTAGTGAGCTAGTTAACCTACCAAATGCCTAACCTAATAAAGTGAAAATTCCATGGGATGTTTTTATTATTATTAAATTGAATGTTTTTATGACCCAATACAAGTGGAATCGACTCAAATTAAGCTCATTAACATGTTCTAAAAATAACATAAAATTACTACTATTTTGCTAAAAGGGACTTCCAGAAATTCTAGATTTGTGAACTAATAAACTAATCCAAGTATCTCAATGATGAATATGAATTTTCAAAGTTGTTATAAGGGTGAATAATTATTTTAAATCTATAAATAAAATGAAAAAAAACTCACTTCAATCATTTAACCAATATGACCTACAACAAAAGAAGCATGAATGGTAAATGCATAAATAAGAGATGCAAGTGAAAAATATATTCAAAGGAAATAGACAAATTGTACAAGAAGGCTCTGAGGCTCCTGCAATGGCCAATATCAAGGATACTCAGAGTCCTATGAAGGAAACCAAGCTTTAGAAGCTAAAAATGGCACCAAACTTCATTATTTGAATCAATCCAAGTACATCCCTGCTAGAAATGAAAGTGGAGCTGCTAAATAACAAGTTTTCTCCACAAGAAGACTAAGAAATAGATTCCACTAGAGGAAAATTTGAATTGGTACTCATAAAAATTGATGGGAAATCATTCTCATTTAAAGGAGGAATATTTCCCCTCCAAAATCCCTCAAATAGTGGATTTGGTTCCTAATAGCAGGAATCTGCATTAAATGACAAAGAACACATTGCTAGATTTTCCCAATCAGTGGAGTTCCAAAATTTGTCAATAATTTCATGATATTCAATTCATTTATTATCCAATCTTGGTCCAACAAGTAGTAGGGAGAAAGTACCTATATTATCTCATTCAAATTTACTACATATTTTCTCAATATTATGCAAAGATAAATAATATTAGGTACATAATATGCAATTATCTCTAAACCTTCCTAAGAACATATTAAAGCTAAAAAAAAATTATTAAGTGCAGAAGGAGAGATTTAATAGAGCCTTTATGTGCCTAGGAAAGGTTAGACAAGCCTTAATTTATGTCTAATTTGGAGTCCCATCATAGCCCCCTAATGTTTCTCATCCTTTGAGCAACATATCCAAATTCTTGCCCTATTGTTCTTATTTTATGCCTCAGATGTCTCTTCATGCAATTCACTTCCTTAGCTCAATGGACTATGATTTGGATGGCTACTTGCATTAGATGGACTTCAGGGACAAACTTTCCATGCTGGCAAGTTGTGCCTCCTTTCCCTATAATTTCTCTCTAAGCCTCTGCAATTTCTCCTTCATGACACATTATTTTAGCCCCAAGTCAACCAATTCCTTACCCATTTGTTACAAATTTTCCTTCACAAGGGCCAAATCCTCCACCTTCTTGGATTTTGTAGTTTTTACCCATATGTGAGATCTGCCTCTTTCCCTTTATAGCTTAAAGAAGAGTGGTATTGCAAATTTGGTGGGTATAATTCTCCCACCCTTAAAAATTTTGTAGTAGGATCCAAGGTAAGGTTGTGGATTGAGATCTTGTATTTCTTGGAGGTATTTTTCTTTCCCTTTTGATGTGGCTACCCCTTCCTGTAACATTCCCTGTTGCTCCTACAACAATTGTTTTCTTCCTGTAACAACCAGGTTTTTTTTGTAGCTCCTTTGTTTTCTCCTGTAGCAGGGTATCTTGTGCTTTGAACCTCTTATATGTGACTGATCTAGTGGTGGGCCTCCCTATAGCTGAAATTTTCTTTCTTGTAGCAAATTTTTTCTTCCTGTAGCATTGATGTTCCTTCCTGTAGCAACTTTTTTCTTCCTATAGTAGTTTTGTTCCTTCCCCTTCACACTCCTTGTCCTCCATCGTGGCTAAATGATGGTGACCCACTTTCTCAAATCCTCTTCACTTTTGTCTTGTCCCTCTCCCACACAAGCAAGTGTATTGATGGAAAAGTGAAGCCAATTGCTAGATAAGGTTGAGGTTTCTCTGCTACTAATTTTGGCTATAAAAAACCTTTTCCTTCATACACTTATAATGATTTTCAAGCTAAAATAAGTTCATAGGAAAGGTTTAGGGGATTTCATACCTTAGCCTTACCTTTGATGTGTTTTTACATGTGATATTGAGGTTGTTGATTGTTGGCTTAAGGGATCCTAACCCAGGTTCAACTTTAGCTGCGTCAACAAACAAAACCCTAATTGCTGGCCCTTTGGAAACAACTTCCATAGTGTAGGATGCAGTCTCACCCAAAGCAATATTGGGGGATGCTAGAACCATGTTTCTACATCCAGAGGCATGTGTGATGGTTTCCTAAGGTTCTTAGGGTTTAGATCTACCTTCGCGCAGATATGTTCCTTCCAATTATCAACTAATGAAACTCTATCAAAATGACCTTCAGATATTCGCGAAGTTACTTAATTATACTTATCATGTAGAACTATTATAGATATACCATTTCCATGCAATAAATGTGTATTCTGAAGCCCTTATGGCCTAGATATGTTGTTGCACAGATCTACCCTTTCTGGATAGCTAACTACAATAGATCTAGCTAATGACTTCCCGATCTTCACAAAGGAGGTTAATTATATTTATTATGCATAGATATTATAGATATACTCGTTTCGCGTAGTAAATAATAATTAATTCACATAAAACAGATCCGAGAGCGAAGATACATAAACTTAAACATAAGTAAATAACAAGGCACATATGCATAAGAATTGCTTCCCAAATAGTCCTTATTATGAATAAGCGTTTAATTACAGACTTCTGCTCCCTATGCACTCAAATACAAGGGCTCGCACATTCAGCTTGTGAACGTACCAAGGTCTCCACATAGTCAGCTGTAGGAGCCTTCCCTTTTGCCTAAGTATAGGAAAAAAACTTTTCCTGCCTTAACACCTACCCTTTACAATGATTCTTCACTTCAAGTTATATTCTAAGACTCGCTATGACTCAACTACTTATACCATTTAATTTACAATACCATGGTTTGTGGACCATGGGCAGGTCTCAAAATAGCTCTATCACCTACCTACCTAAGGGACTAAAGCCACTTTAACTCAACTTATCTTTGCGCTCTGCTTTCCAAATTTCGCGAAGACTTTACCTTTGCTACAAAAATATGTTTCAAAAATGACTCAAAATTTACAAAATTGCACCTAGGGACCTTATCCCAACAGCCCCCCAACACAAATATGGTGACTCACCCTCGAGTCACTCAGCTGCCACCTCGATATTGTTGCGGAGATCACTGAAATCGATCCGTAATGCTATTATGTTAGTGGAACCTTGTACTGTGGCCTACTGCACTTCCTCCACTAAATTTTCTGTCATCGAGCCTTCCACTACTAGGCACATCGTTCTCTGTGTCTCCTGAAATGTCTTCAAATTTTCTCGGATTGATAGAGTAAGCTGACATGGTTCCTTTGTTCATGGCTATATTGTGGCCTTTAAAACAACCTCTTTTCTCTGTAGCTCTGCCATTTGTGATTGCATATGTTTTCCTTCTTGCAACTGAGTGAGCCGTTGGACTAGTGCCAAAGTGCTGGCAATTGCTATGATTTCATCAAACTGCCGTTGTGTCTCTCGGCTGTCTGTGCCAAGTTTCTGTAGGTTTGGGTCCTCCTACAGAGTTGTCCATAGCTCCATGTCCTGTTCAAATATCAGCATGCATCTTTTGACTGCGGAATCCAAAGTTCCCATGCTCTCCCTGATGGCTGCTCCATGCTACTCTTGGACCTCTTGCAAAGTGGCGGCCGCAATTTCAACTGCAACTCTACGATCTTCATTTGGAAGTCAAAGGTTACTCGACCAATCTCGTCCTTCAATTCTTTGACTTTGGTAGCCAACTTCCGAATCTTCGCTACTGCTTCTGCATCCTCTGGAATGTGAAGTTCTGGCAGCGTCTTGCATGCATGCGCAATTACCACCTCCAAGCTTTGGCTTCACATGACCATTGCTTCCTTTTCTTTCAGTGCCTAAGCCTTTTCCGTGAAGATCTTCTCATTGTTCATCTTGACTTCACTAATGACTGATAGTGCGTGCTGCTCTTTGATCCTAAGCTCGTCTGACACACCCGATGAAGTGTCTGGAGGGTCTGAATGGGTAGCATAGCTAAGTTGATACCCACATCCTTGATCTATCCGAGCAGGGTGTTTGCCTCATCTGCATCTACACACAATGATCCCTCTGGTAATGGAATGACTCTAGGGTTTAGAGTGCCATGCTTGCCTGAATTCTACCTGTTTGAATCTATAATTCACGTAGATCCTTATGGAAGCTCCCCAATGTCTACATGTCTCGTTGCTTGAACTGTGTCCACAGCTCAGTCGTTGTCTCACGGTCCCCGATCTCATCCAAGTCCCCCTTAGTGAGGACCATTGGATATGCGCATGCCTGCTTATTAGATTTTTTATTCTTTCTGGACCTGGAAGTGGTCTCCTTGGTTCGCTTCTACAATATTAAGGGGATTCTTTGCTCCTCTCCACCACCTCCTTCCTCCTCCTTGGACCCTTGTTTGTTTGCAGTCTGCTGGGAAGCAGACTCCTCTATGTCCACTATGGCCTCCTTTGCAACATGCTACCTGTCAGCGGATTCCTTTGCGGCATGCTCTTTGTTAGAAACTTCCTTTACGACACTCTCTTTGATAGCAGGTTCCTTAGCAACAACTTCCTTATTTTGATGTTTTTCTTTCTCTTAGGCTGCAACCTTCTCAACCTCTTTCTTTTTCTGCGCTGCTGTTTTCTGTGTGGAGTAACTTTCCCAAGCTTTGCTTCTTCCTACGCTCAGATCTGATGGATGCCTCCACACAGCTAGCCATTTTCCTACAACTTCCTCCACATCTACATCCATTACTAGGTATGGTAACTTGTACCGTATTTACTTAGGGTCTCGCCTTGCGCAGATGGATACATTATGAAAATCAGCTTTAAACTCCGTGTAGGCCTTCAATTGTCCAAACAATGTTGGTGACAACTTGGGCCTGTGATTTATGATGGTGTGAAGGTATATCTCCATAAACACCCATAATACCTTTGTTTCAATAACCCTTTGTGGGTCTGTCGTTGCCCACAGCGAAGCAAACTTCGCTTCTTCTAGTAAATCCTCATTCGACAGAGGGAACTGGCTATCCTCTGCAAGTCTCCATCCGATAAGAAAAATCGATAACAAAATCCATACATAGTGAAAAACCTTGCCATCGTCCTATGATTCACGATAGTTCAACAAGAATTATTTGCACAGGCACTGCGCCCAGTTATACTGCACCCCCTTCGCGCATTGCGCAGCCAATGAGATTAATAGCACTGACAATTTGTCAACGCAACATTTCCTCTTGATCTTGCAGGCCAATATATGAGCAACGAACTATACTACATTATCAAAGATGGAGCAGATAGAGTAACCATGTGACTTCTTGATTAAGCCATACTCGCGTTTCATTTTGTCCGTAATTTATTTCTCTTGAATCTTGCCTCTAAATTCCTTGGCAGGGTCCAACCCTTGGTAGGGAAACCTTTTGATATGGTGGATTAACATATCTATGATTGGGATGGGCTCTCCCAACCAGAGACATCCATAATGCACTGGTGCAAGTAGTTGGCGTACACACACCGTGTTGATAGTGGTTAGGCTAAAATGTGTTACCCCTAACATATTCAGCTACCTGAATTTTTCAACCCCCGTGACCCACTTCATTTTCTCCAGTCACGTGACTCCAGTATCCTCATAAAATATATTTTCCAGATATTTGTTTGTGGAAAAATGTGGGAATTTCTTGTGATCAACAAGATCCCAATCCTCCATTTTTAGTGCAGGGATACATCCTAACTGCGTGCCTTCAAATGGAACTTTCTCTAGTAATAGTGGGGTAGAGACCATAAATTTACTAGAATCTGGATCCTTGGGTACCTTCGCTTTGCCCTTTCATGGAGGGATATAATACAGGAATATAGTGATAAGGTCACCCTCCTCAACATCCAAATCTTCAACCCCATTGTAAATCTCCTCTTCGTCCAGATCTAGGGGTTCATATGGCTGTTTTACCTTGTCCATCTTTCCTTTCTGCCGAACCTCTATGGGGTTCTTCCTGGGTGATTGCCTCACTGGAGCAACTTGGGGTTTCTTTTTCTTTTCCTTAGTAGCAGATGGCTTCGGCCTAGGCGACCTTGGCGCTGTAGGTACAAATGGTGTATCTTCCATCGATGCAATTTTAGGGGCTGCGATGTCAGAGACGACGACTTCAGAGAGAGTAGATTTGGAGACAACGACTTCTGAGGGATTAGTGGCTACCATGTTGTCTAAAAAGACATTTAGGGAGGTTTCAGATATGTTAGCTAGCCCTAGACGCCTAAAAATATCCTCCCAATCTTCTCGGTTCATAGACACAGTAATATTTCTGGCAGCAAATTCGTTGAAAGAAATTTGTTGTAATGCAGGTCAGCATGCCCGATTTATAGGTAATTTCAAATTCAAATCTGATCGTTCCCTCCAAAACCCTATCATAATTGCATATTTGGTGGCATATTTCCAAATACTTTTTCCATAAATGTCACATATCCGATCCTCCTAACGAGATTTTTTTCCATCTAATCAGCTACAGTGCATTCAACAACTATTTTTGGACCCAGCTGCACGACTCCATCCTCCATGGTGTAGCCCTCCTGGCGCACCTCCTCTTGGAGTGTTGGTTTCTTTCCTCGTGCAACCCCCTTACTTCATTTACCCCTTCTTTGGGCCGTGTAGTTTGTAGTCCCGTTTCCGGGAAAACTAGTGTCTTTTCGATCTGCTAGTCCCACTAAGATTGGTAGCTATCTTAGAAACAAACAATCAAAGCAATTTGTGATTTCCTTTATGTATGATAGATAAGAGAGAAGCAAATAGGACCAACCTGGATCTTCCGCTCGACTCCTTGCTTGATTTCTCTCTCCCTTGATAGAGCTTGCAACTCCTCTCCTACTTGTCCCACTTTAAAGAATACTTGTAGAGATGAAGTGACAAAACACCATCAAAGCATATCAATCTATAATATCATAAACCATGCAGAATCAGAAATACATTGACCATACAATTGCATTCACAAATACATGATTATATGGAGGAAAACTAAAAGAACTTTATTAATAGTAGAAGAGAGGAGTACAACCCAACTATCTGATCCAGCATCATCCTCCCAACATCAAAGCCCTCTTCACATCATGAAAAGAAAGATCACCCAACAATACAATGCTTCTTCTCAAAGACAAACTAACAACACTTCTTTACAAATTACAAAATTCCAGCCTCTAGATCTCTCTGATGAGGGATCCATTTATAGATGTTTGCAGAGGTGTGAGTAATCTCTGGGTTTTTGATTAGTGTCATTCCACTTGTATTTCTTAGTTCCACTTGGAGATTTCTTGGATCTATTACTCATCCCTGGGCAAATTCAGAGAGGCAAGTGTCATAGGAGAAGTTTCTAGAAGATTCCATGAGCATCCACTTAGCAAACTGTCTCAGAAATTTGTCCATTCTTGCTCATCACACCTCACAGAAGGCTTCCTCAGTATGCATCACACTTGGCTAGTGTAGGAGTCAGTATGCATCGCACCTTGACCATGGAGCAGTCAGTATGGTCCTGTTTTGGCCAGTTCTGAGCGGTTTTTCAGGTGGAACTTTTGGGAAATGATGTAATCAGTTGACCATGATCTTTTATGGTATGAAAAAACACTTTTAGGGGTCAAAGAGACCTTGTTTTATTGACATATATGATTGGGGTTGAAGTGCCCAAATATGTCCATAATAGTTGCCGCCTAAAGCATGAGGTCATAAATCTTTTGATGTTGGGTGAAATGCTTTATCATCAGGATCCGAGGTATTCGAACTGGAAGGTGACCTATATAAAATAAAATACAATACAATACATCATCATTATATTATTTTTATGATCTAGCTGAGGCAGGCATTCCCATGCTTAGCTTTATAAATTCATTTTCATGTACATAGGATAGATAATCGGCTGCTGTTGTAGACTGGTGATTCCTTGTATGTAGAGTCATCATCCCTTAGCTTGGATGATTATCTGTGCAGCTTTTATGTACATTTGATGTCTTTATACTCTTGAATCTATCATAGCCTGGAGGGATGAAACTAGATCCGGGGTCT
Organism: Pinus taeda; assembly: GCA_000404065.3. Lineage (NCBI taxonomy): Eukaryota > Viridiplantae > Streptophyta > Pinopsida > Pinales > Pinaceae > Pinus > Pinus taeda. The sequence continues at coordinate 132,424 of APFE030246253.1, forward strand.
TCAAAGTCGCTCAATCTTTGCCCGATGTACAAGTCGATCCATGTGAAAAGATGTCCTGAAGTCGAACATAGAAAGTCATTGCCTGATTACCAGCCAATGATGTGAGCTATTAACAGGCGTGAGAGGAATCACCGATAATGACAATGACCCTCAAGGTACTACAATACAATTCACATGGTGTGAATATATGATCTGATGTCGAACACCACATATAATCTTTCGGTCGAAGGCCATTGATGTAAACCTATCATCGGAAGTGAGAAACTTGCCATTGAGGCATGCAAGCTTCAAAGTATTGAAAGGGTTGTTTCTAAGTCAACTTCTTGGATAATGAGTTGATGTCGATAACAAGTGACCCGTCGTAGGAGGGCCTTAATGTATCCCACATTTATGACATGAAACAAAGAAAATGATTTTCTAGAGGTGAAAACGATATGATGATACAAGGTTAAGAAATGGCAGTCACGAAAAATGGAGGGTGAGGGTATTGCAGTGGATGATGCATTAGCTGGGTGGTGAATTCTCTGAATGAATTCTCTTGAAAATATTGGTGACACTGAGATGGATTGGTAGCATTAACCCCAAAAGATGGATGGTACGGAGGACCAATGGTGATATGACCGGTGAACAGAATAACCCAACCCGACTCAATCAAGGTGATGGAGTGAAAGTGTCATGTTCAAGAGCGACCTGCTACCAATAAAGTTCTTCAAGTTTTCTTCCCTTTTTCCCCAGTCATTGTTGACCAGTAACTGTTAATTTTTTGTCAATCTTGAGGAGGATGACATATGCTTGTTCTATAATTTTCCCTTCGGGCAAACCTATCGCTATGTTTAAGCAAGCCTAGCGACAGTGAAACTCATTCTTGTCTGGGTGGACAAGTTTGTCGCTATTGTTTTAACGAGTTTAACGACAAAGATAACTCGGTCCTTTTCATGTTTAGAGATTTTGAAAAGGGATGAAAAGGAAACTCTAGTAGTCCTTTTTCGTAGCATAATCCCTTAAGTCTGAAAAAGTATAAAATAATATGAAAGGGATGACTTTTCCATTGCTTTAGCGAGTCGAAAAAGACAAGTGCTCGATCTTTTTGTGAGATAATCCCTCAGGTCCAAAAATATTAAAATGTACAGGAGGGATGGCACTTCCCCTTACTTTAACGAGCTGGAAAGGGCAATAGCTCAACAATATTTTCATATTTAATGAGTCTAAAAAGAGCTTAAAAGAGACTCGTATTTGAGGAACGAGTGGTGTTTTTGGGTAGCAACTAGTTCCCGGTATGTTTGGAACTTCTCAAAAACATGGCGGTGTGAAGAGGGTGGCTAAAAGAATCACTCGTCGCAGCTGTACCTCAAAAAGGTAAATAATCAAGTGGAAGCCTATGATCGGCCAGAAGAATGGAGGTGATGGTAGGAACACAACCAAGGCTCAAAAGGATGATAGCATGGCAATCACAAAGGTCATTTACTGAAGGTGGGTTTACTTTTTAATGAGCTTGAACCTTGCGTTAACATATGCTCAGTGGCAGGTTTATTTTTTAATGAGCTTGAACCTTGCGAAAACATTGCTCATAGGTAGGTTTATTTTTTAGCAAGCTTGAACCTTGCAGAAACATTGCTCATTGGCGGGTTTATTTTTTAACGAGCTTAAACCTTGCGGAAACATTGCTCATAGGTGGTTTTATTTTTTAATGAGCTTGAACCTTCCAGAAACATTGCTCATTGCCTTTTTCTGTAGGTTAGAAATGACCAAACTACAAAGCTAAAAAAATAAAAAGTTAAAGAACTACTGAGATTAGGTAGGATGGTTTTTTCTTCTCTAGATAAAACCCTTCCTTTGGTCCATCTCGTGTGCAGACATTTTTGGACCAACTACCTAACCTAAAAAGTTTAAAACCAAAAAGCTAAAAAATCTAAAAAGCTGAGAAATGAAATTGGTCTATTTTTACTTGCATAAAAATGTTTGCATGACCCCAGACATCGAAAAGAGGAGAGTCTCTAGGTTACCATATGGAAGTCCTTACGGTTAGGGAGGATCGTTTCGTCTGCAGAGCAGAGAAAACACTTCCTTGGCTTTGTCCCCAGAATGGGTGGATAAAAGTGAATGGTGTGAGATAACACTTCCAATCACATAACCTATTGAGAAACCTATCTTTTCAGCTAGGTTCGTCTGTCGAAGAAGACCAGGGTGCATGTCCCCTAAGCTTTGTTACATTCATAGGACTACTTACCGCAATCAGGTGGATGGAATGAAGGTTGAAGAGACATTCTTGATGCAAAGAGACCATTTAGGGATGATGTTTGACTTGTAGTTGTTTTTGAACCGGGAAATGAAAGCTGGTAGATAAGCTGTACCATTTTTCCTTCATGCAGGAAACACATCACTTAAAAGAGTGTGGAAACAATACCTTCTATGCTATAAACATAATCACACCCAAGGAGTAGATTGTAATATAATTGTCCTTGGACTACCATTACGTTCAAGTGAACATTTCTCCTTTTCAAAGTTATCACCAACTTCGGAAGGATCCCTAATGGTCGACTGGTTCCTTTGTTAAAGCCTGACAAATTTGGTGTCACAGGCATAAGCGATGGTGAACCAAGCGCTTTCCAAGTAGTTGAGGAAAGGATACTCACTGAAGCCCCTTCATCTATGATAGTGCCAGACATGATCATTTTGTAAACTTGTACTATGATCTGGAATGGTACATTAGATGGAAGGCAGGGTCTTGCTAGTTGATTCCAATTGAAGGAAATGATTAAACTGCTTGGAGGGGGTACCGAGAAAGGGTCGGATGAACCCCTTGAACTGGGGGACTTTCCTCCTGTTGTAAAGGAATAGGTGGATTGCCCCTAGTTCATCAGACTCTGTATTAACAAAAAGAATTTGAACGAAATTATTTTCATTCTCTTTGGAAATAGTATCATCTGAAGGTGGACCTTCTGAAGGAAAGATTGGGTTGACTACCATCTCGACCTGTTGACTTTGGTCCTATATGGACTCAAAAGGTTCACTCTCAATGATAGGCGTTTCAACTGGAAATTGAGTTACATCAGTCGGGTTTTCAACTAGCAAAGGACTTGGTGAGAGTTTCTTGTATCCAGGTGGAAGTCGCTGCGGTGAAGCAGGACAATTATCCAAGACATTTTTGGCTTCATCCAAAAAAGGACAACGGCGAAGAGCATGATTACCTTCACATAAGCTATATGGAAATATGACCTTTCCTTGCTATTCATTGACTTCATTTTCACTAGTCGATGGTGTGCTGTCAACATGATCGCCAGAGGTTGATGACATCGGATGTGTGGATGGGGAGACCGTTCTCTCAAGATCCAAGGAATGCAAGGAAAATCCCGATGAAAATGGTTTCCTTTGCAAATTATGCATGGAGATCTGGGTTTGGAAAGTTCACAGTGCATATTTTCACTAGATGATGCATGGTTGCCCCCTTGCTTAACTGAATTCTTCTTCTTATCCTTCCCTTTCTTCTTATTCTTAGCTACTCGGTTACTAGCATCACTATTTTCACCAAGTGAAGAGGAAGAAGGGGGGAGAATCAAATGAAGTAGAAGGTGAAGGGACAACTTCAGTATCATTTGGTTTCTGATTCGATTGCTGAGGAATCATGGTATTTTGAATGACAGAGGTTGAGAATAGCCATACTGGTAGGCCAATTGTGATTCTCGGAAGCGACAATGTAGCCATATACGGAGCATCGATATCTCCCCAAGAAGAGAAAGGACTAGGATTCCCTCCAAGAGGGATTCCTTGATTGGTGGACTCCATTATCTCAACCTAAGATCAACGATGGAACAAGGATGTTATTCCAAATTAAATAAATTTTAATGATGCTTTGACACAACTTTGCTTTTTCAATTTTTAAGAGTTAAGAAAAAGCTAAACATGACTCTAATTCCCTTCGATTTTTAATGAGCATGAAGTGACAAGTGCTCAGATGGACCTTTTCTTTTAAGGAGTCGAAAAGGAATGAAAGTGACTACTCTGGAAATCTAGACAGAGGGATTACCAAACCAATCGCAAAACTGTAATATGCACCTTGGTGATAAATTAAAGAGAAATTACCAAGGACTTATGTACGGAAGTCAATCTTCCCAAATGCTGTGTTAGGTGCTTTGCGATTGATAGGGCAACAGACATGGATTCTTATGGATAAAGGATATCAACCTATTGTGGTCTCCCAATATATACTCGACGGTACCAGGAGCACAAGTCCATACTAGCACTTGTCGTATCAAAGAAGAGGAATCACCCAACCTTCGATGAAAACAATAGTTACCAGGTTTTACGATGCCAGAACACGTCTCTAGCCTAGACTTCTAGATGTGGTGCGTTAGGTTCCAAAGTGTTGTTAAGTTAATTAAGATTTATTTTAGAGTTGATCTTGTTTAGAAGTTTTCCTTTCAAGGTTCACCACGTGATATAGATGTGAAATTCCTAAATATTTAATCTAAAATGATAAACAATCGTTGTTTTCTTTTAGCAATGAAAATCCTAGCTACTAAGGAAAGAAGATAACGATTCTTTCAACAGAGAGCAAAGAGCACACACTAAATGCACTTTTTCTAAATCATTTTCTACACACAGTCTAAATGAAAATGCAAATGCATGTATTTGTTTTTTCATTTCCTTAATGTGAGAATGCCAAAAAGGAAAACTAAGTACAAATCTGAAATATTTTCTTCAAAGCAACATTTCGACAATTTCTTTTCAAAATGAAAGGAAGACCAAATGAAAATTTTCGATTTCAAATAGAAAATTGCTTTCGACACTTAAAATATTAACAATTCAAATCAAATACAATGACAAAAGTACAATAAACTATCTAGAGGAGGAAGACTTTACGACACTCTTCTTTTTGACTTAAAATGATAGTTACGACACTTTTTTGCTTCAAAACGACAGTTCGATTTAAGCTAATTTTTGACTAAGGATCATAAATGATGGACAAATACATAAAAGCATTTACTAATCCTAATCAATGGAGGCCGAATTATGTAAAGGAAGGAGGCTTCAGAAATGAGATACTGATCATAAGCAGTTAAACAACTAAAAAAAGCTGAAAACAAGGAGGAAAAAACCAAATTTCAAAGAGAGAAATACTATCACTCAGTCATCGCACCTGTGCTTCTCAGAAACATGGATGCATCTCACCTGCTACACATGGGAGGTGTGATGCATACTGGTTTCCAGTTACAGATAGCGCGATGGGCCAGGGAGAAAAACTGAGTTGGGTTTTTGCTCAAAATTTGCAGCTAAGTTCAGTGATTTAAGCTGAGCTATGATGGATAGTAAAAACGAAGTACAGGGGTATGATCTTAGGAGGTTATTGAGCTACCACAATGGCATTTAGAATGCTTGTAAGTTAGAGGTTCAATTCATAAACTAACCCAGATATCGACTGAAGCAACATTCATCTACTTTGCAATTGCATAGCAAGAGCAGTTCGAAGTATGTCTGGCTAACTTCAGGCTCCATCTGTAGTTTATCAAGCAAACAACACTAACAAAAAAACAAACTATTCGCTCCCTAGCGGAGTCACCATTTTTTTTTTTCCCGGAAAACTAGTGTCTTTTCGATCTGCTAGTCCCACTAAGATTGGTAGCTATCTTAGAAACAAACAATCAAAGAGATTTGCTATTTTCTTTATGTATGATAGATAAGAGAGAAGCAAAGAGGACCAACTTGGATCTTCCGCTCGACTCCTTGCCTTCAACTCCTCTCCTACTTGTCCCACTTTAAAGAATACCTGTAGAGATAAAATGAAAAAAAACCATCAAAGCATATCGATCTCTAATATAATAAAAAATGCAGAATCAGAAATACATTGACCATACAATTGCATTAAAAAATAACAAGATTAAAAAATACATGATTATATGGAGGAAAAATAAAAGAACTTTATTAATAGTAGAAGAGAGGATTACAACCCAGCTGTATGATCCAGCATCATCCTCCCAGCATAAAATCCCTCTTCACCTCATGAAAAGCAAGATCACCCAACAATACAATGCTTCTTTTCAAAGACAAACTAACAACACTTCTTTACAAATTACAAAATTCCAGCCTCTAGATCTCTTAGATGAGGGATCCATTTATAGATGTTTGTAGAGGTGTGAATCATCTCTGGGCTTTTGATTAGTGTCATTCCACTTGTAGTTCTTAGTTCCACTTGGAGATTTCTTGGATCTCTTACTCATCCTTGGGCGAATTCAGAGAGGCAACTGTCACAGGAGAAGTTTCTAGAAGATTCCAAGAGCATCCACTTAGAAAATTGTCTCAGACATTTGTCCATTCTCGCTCATCGCACCCCACATAAGGCTTCTTCAGTATGCATCACACCTGGCTAGTGTAGGAGTCAGTATGCATCGCACCCTGACCATGGAGCAACCAGTATGGTCCAGTTTTGGCCAGTTCTGAGTGGTTTTTCAGGTGGAACTTCTGGGAAATGATGTAATTAGTTGACCATGAGCTTTTAGGGTATGAAACAACACTTTTAGGGGTCAAATAGCCCTTGGTTTATCAACATATATGATTGGGGTTGAAGTGCCCAAATATGTCTATAACAAGTCCCATACTTCCTTGCAGCTGCCAAGAGTACTAAGACTATTCTTCCATCATATAATCATTGCACAGGGGTATGATCTCCTTGATACAACTTTAGTCAGCTTCCATTGACTCTTCCCAGGAATGGTTCCCTTCACGAGCTGAATCGTGCCACCATCCCTAATTTCCTTAACAACATATGACCGTAACTAATGCATTTAAAATTTTCCCAGACACTTTGTGAACCTACTATCATATAGAAGCATGATACCATACACCTTGAAGGTGCGCAACTTAATATGCCTATCATGCCAGGCCTTCTCATATTCCTTTTTCACCTGTTGGTGAAATCCTTCTAGAAATTGGTCTTCTTCAAGTTCTAGTAATTACGCTAGGCTCTCTTCCATAGTCTCACAATAAGCCATCTCAGTTAATGCTTCAAATTTTAGACTTGGCACAATATAGTCCACCAGCATGACTGCTTCTATCCCATAGACTAGCCTAAACGATGTTTGTCCTGTTAGCTTCTTACATTTCATCCTATATGCCCATAGGGCTGCTGGTATGCACACATCCCAATCATTTCTCTACATGTTGTAGACCTTAGTCAACGCATTCTCCAGGATCTTATTAAATGCTCCAACTGTTCATTTTTCTTGAGGGTGATAGGGCATAATCTTCTAATGATACACCCGAAATTCTTCAAGCATCGTGACAATAGTTTCATTGAGGAAGTGCGTACCCCTATCACTCATTAGTATCTTCTGTCATCCAAACCTTGTCAACACATACTCAAACAAGAGATTTTCAGCTGTAGCAGTGGTACAATCCTTCACCAGTTGTGCTTCTACCCATCTTGTCAAATAATTTGTCACAGTAATAATGTACCAAACACCTGTCTTCTTCCCTGGTGGCTGTATCAGACCTATAAAGTCAATATCCCATTTGTCTAACACTTGTAATGAAGTTGGAGGATTTAAGGGTAATTCATCTCGTTGCAATGGATTTCCTGTTCTTTGACAAGCATCACATGCCTTACAGTACACCTTAAAATCCTTATGCATTATTGGCCACTATAACTCTACACGACCAATCTTCTATGCGGTCACTCTACCTACATAGTGTCTTCCTGCCACTCCTCCATGTGCTTCAGTGAGGATACTAGAGCGCTCAAACTCGAGAATGTATTTGTGCAATACTTCATCAATACCCATCTTATACAAGTGTCCTACTATCAGAGAAAAGTCAGCAACACAGACCACCAATTCCTTCTTCTGCTGAGTAGAATACCCTTCCAGTAGTTAGAAACTGAATTATATCAGTAAAATGATCATCTGCTACTCGTACAATAAATATATGCGCATCCGGCAAGCCTTCATCTAAATTAGTTGGCTCTTCACCTGTCTCAATCCTAGATAGATGATCTGGTCTCACATTCAACCATATAAGCTTCACAATCACCTCAAAGTCATACTCCTGAAACATTAATAACCACCTGCAGATCTCCCCCCCCCCCCAAAATAGGCTTGTTGACCAGGTACTTGAGAGCAGAGCGATATGTATACATTTTGAAATGCATGCCCAAAAAATAATGTCGAAATTTCTGGATAATATAGACCATCGTCAACCCTTCGTGCTCTGTATTTGAATAGTTTTTCTCGGCCTTAGATAGTTTCCTACGTGCAAAGGCTATCAGATGATCAATATCGCCTTCTCCTCCCTAGGTCAATACCACACCTAACGCAATACAGGAGGCATCCACATGAACACGAAACTCCTTCTTCCATTATGGGAACACCAAGATAGGTGCAGTCACCATCTTTTCCTTCGGGATATTCAGGCTACGCTGACACCCTTCATCCCAGCAGAAGGTCGCATCCTTCTTTAGTAACTTCTCCATCAATGTGGTTATCTGAGAATAAGCCTTGACAAATTTTCTATAATAACCAGTGTGCCCTAACGTTGCACGCAACTGCTTTACATTCCTCCGAGCTTCTAAATTGACAATCACCACTATCTTCACAAGGTATACCATTAAACCCTATTTACATACCACATGACCCAACAAGATTCAATATGGCACACAAAATATGCATTTCTTCAAATTTAGTGCAATTTGATATATGTGACAAGTATCCAACATTAGGTGCAGACTTGCAACATGGCGCTTTACCAATCTCGACACAGTCCAGTCATCAAAATATGCTTTGATAAATTTATGGATAAATTATTTAAATGCAACAATTACGACCCTTTGAAAAGATCGCTGGTGTATTCTTCAGCCCTGATGGCATCACTTTGTACTGGAAAGACCCCCACTCTGACGCAAAGGTTGTCTTGCTGTGATCCTCTGACATGATATTAATATGATGGTACCCAGAGAAACCATCAGTGAACGAATAAGCCTCCTGCTCTCCAATATTTTCTCACACTCATCTGTAAATGGTGTTGGAAACGGATCATCAGAATCAGAGAAAATAGTTAAATCATCTAGAAAATGATAGTAAATTCAGATGTATTAACTACAAATGCTAGATCCATGGCTCTCTAGAAAGTGGCTCCAATGTTTGTTAGTCCAAATGGCATCCTAGCATACATGAATGTACCCTAGAGAGTAGTAAAAGTAGTTTTGTCTTGGTCAGATTGACTCACCATAATTTGTTGTAACCAAAGAATCCATCTAGCATAGAAATCCTATTTGCACCTGAAACTTTCTGGAGTAGATGATCCATTTTGGGAAATGGGTAGTTGTCCTTTAAAGATGATTTGTTCAGATTTCGGAAGTCTACACATAATCTAATTTCACCATTTTTCTTTCTGACAGGAACTAGGTTAGATACGCAGTTAGAATACCTCAGTGGAACTATGTTATGAGCATCAAGCAACTTTTTAAGTTATTTATCAATGGTTAGAAGTATTGGATTGATTCTTTTTAATTTTTTTTGGAAGGGCTTTGCTTCTAGTTTCAAAGGAATCTTATGCGCAATTAAAGATGTATCATAAGTTTTTAATTCATTATAAAACCATGAAAAAACATCTTTGTAATTTTTAAGAAGATTCAAGTATTTGTTTTTAACATCCAAAGGCAAATATGATGACAATTTAACATTTTTAACTTCATCTAAAGTCCCAATATTGCACTCTTCAATTTCTTCTTCAGGTGAATTAGGCAAGGGGTTTTTGGAGACATCATTATTATCAATTAACTTTTCCAATGGAACTAATCCTTTGGGAATAAAATTATTAGATAATTGAATGATATCATGATCAAGAATTTTTGGATTGAATGAAGTTTTTGGGCTCTGTTGATTTTATTCTTGGACATATTTTTGATCTTCTTCAATTTTCATATTTGAGAGAATTCATCAATGAATTGAAGAAAATATTTTATTTGCTCATCATCCTCAAAAATATGCCAATGTTTAAGGTTATCAGGAATTGATGGTCTGTATTTGACTTGAATATGATATTCCAACAATATTGGTTCAGCGATTTTGAAAGAGCTTGCTGAAAAAAAAGTGAATCAACACGCATATTCTCATCCCTGGGTATAGCAGTTATGTTAAATCCTTGAAATAAATTTTCAATGGTATCCCAAACTTCATTTCTATAAGATTTGAGTTTTGGTGCTTTGTTTGACACATGTTTCTAACCTACTTCACTATTAGCTCAAAATCAGAAAAGGCACCCAAGTTTTGAACCTTTAGACTCTTAGCTAGTTCAAGACCAAGAAGAAAAGCTTCATACTCAGCCACATTATTGGTGAATTCAAATTCAAGTTTACATGACTGAGTGATATTTTATTTATTTAGTGAGAGTAAAATGATGCCTACTTCTTCTCCTTCCTTTGAGCAAGAGCCATCAAAATAAAGTTTCCAGATATTTGATTTTACAATTTTAGGTTTGAAAATTGTATTTTCAGTAAAAAGTTGAGTGCTTGATGAATTTTTCAATGATAATTGAAAGCAACCAAAATCCTGATCTACTGCATAGGTGGGGTGATTCTTTTCTTTATCAGACCTACAAATAGTATGGAGGAACCTGACTTCCCTGTATAACATTATATGTTCACCTCCATAGACTAGAATAGTAGCAAAATACATGTTCATCTAAAGTGATCCTCCAAGTTTAGCACAACATGATCTAGATAGAAGCATACCAAACTTGACATGAATATCAGTGATAACTACGTATAAGACTATACTCTTAGTAGGTACTTGGGATAGGGTGACAACTAGGTCTTTGATCAATCCTAGGCATAGTGCTTTCTTTGAATCAAAGGTGTAGAGGTCATGATAGGAACAAGTAACTTCTAATTGGAGCTGATCCATAATTACCTTTGGAATAAGGTTATGAGAATCTCCAGAGTCTAACATGCAATTATACAAGAGAAAATCATGGACCTTTAAAGTTACATAAAAGGGTGGGACAATCTCATCAATCACATCAGAAACTAGGGCCAAAAACTACTGTGTATTTTTCATCTTGTAGACTAATAATATCTCCCTCAACATCTACACTAGAGGATTGTATCCATTTAGACACTTGATTTTTATAACCAGGGTTCTTGGAAAGTTCAACTAAAGGAATAGGAATCTTGACTCTTTCCAATTCTTTCTCATTATTAAAAGTTGTCAAAATGGTTTTATCAGATGAAAAGGTTTCAGTAGATGGATCTGCAGTTTGAGGTGTCAGAGTTTGTGTTTGAAGAGATTTTATTGCAGGTTCAATTATAGTTGTAGATTTTGGATATCTACCTGGGCTTGATCTAGGTATTAGATCATACCTCTTATTTAATTCTACAATAAAAAATTCAGAAAATGCTTGATATTTGGAGAGTTGAGCATCCCCTTGCTCTTGTTCGAAAGACTGAGAGGAAGACGTAGGTACTATTACCATTTGTACTGCTGAAGAATCAAGATTATTGATATCTTCTGTAATTAAAGGACCTATATCCTGAGGTTGTTGATCATCAATAGACAATGGTGGTTGGATATTTTGATTAGAACTTGGCCTCTGAAGGATCTGCATTTGAGGAACTCTTTGAAATTGAGTTTGCGCTTGTGGCCTAACAATAGTTTGCTGAGTAGTCCTAGGTTATGCTTCAATTTTAGAAATCCTATTGGCAAGGTTTCTAATTAAAGATGTAATTTCATCAATTTTCTGATCTTCAAGTTTTGATTTAGAAGAAGATGAATCATCAACCCTAGATTTTAATTTTCTTTCTTCTTTTTCTGATTTAGCTTTAATTTTGCTAGAAGCATACCTATTAGCTTCAACCTCTATGGCATTTATCTGCATATCTTCTAATGTATTGGAAACTCTCTCTCTTAACATGACTACAAAGTCATCCTCAAATTATTTGGAAAATCTAACTTTTACAGCTGCTACTGGTGGCTTACAGTCAACAGACATTTTATGATAGAGTTTATTAAATCTTTTAATAAATTCAACCACTGGTTCACCAGGGTTTCTCTTCAATTCTTCAAATTCAGTGAGAAAGTAGACAAGATCCTTCTTTACCCCCCATTGATTCTTAAATATAGCTATGAGCTCATTCCATTTTCTAATGGAGTCAGGTCTAAGTTACCTAAACTAGATCCTAACATTTCCTTCTAAGGGTGGCACAAATAATATCATATAAGCATTCTCATCTTCTATGTTTATATTATCAGCAAAATCTAGGAAAGAAGCTACATGATCTTCTACTGAAGGACCAGTTTAACCTTTGAATCTTTGCAAATAGATATCCATCAGGAAAATTTGTCAAGTTTTTAGGAAGAACTAAAGCAGCATATCTTGCTTGTACAATGGGTTGCAAAGCCATGATGGCAGATGGAGTCTGGGGTGAGTGAGTGGATGATGAAGAGGAAGAGGAAGATGATGAAGATGAAGGTGAAGGTGAAGAAGAAGAATCAGTAGGGTTATTAGTATGTGGAGTAGAGAAAGAAGGAGGAGACCTCAAATATTTCAAAGGGGTTTTAATAAACAACTTCTAAACTCATGATGGAAAGTCTTCCTTATTATCAAACAAAGGATTTGAATAGACAAAGAATGTCTCTTCAAGATTAGTAGAAGTTGATGGAACAAAATAAGAAGTTGGAGAGATGAAATCTGTAGGCTTGAATTCAAGTAAATGTAAACCCAATTCTTCCTTAGAAGAAGGTGATTTTATAGGAGTAGATGGCACTTGATATGACTCAAGTGATTGGATTAAAAAGGCTGATGGAAGATATACTCCTTTTGAATGGAGTTCAGAAACCCTAGGAGGTAGTTCAGTCCAATCAAGATTAGATGGAACAAATGAAAAAGGATCTATAGATGATATATCTTCAGAGTGTAATGCTGAAGAATAAGAATAGGTTTGATGTCTTCTCCTTAAAGAGGCTCCTCTAATAAGTATATCTGGATTCGGAAGAGGGTTAACAATCTAAAAATTAGAGTGTGATATAGTATGCTTAAAAGGAGTTAGCATGAAACAGTGGAATCGCTAGGTGAAAGTTTTTGACCTATATCTAATCCTTTATTCACCTTAAGGGGAAAGGGAAAAATTGTTGCCCCATGGAAAATAAAACTTTCAACCCTTCGCTCCTCGACAACAACGCCAATCTGATGTTGTCCTTTGAGATAACTCTAGGTCAATTAGTTAAGCCAAAGCATCTATAATGTTTTGTTGTTTTAAATGATTGGATGAGCAATGAACAATTTTATAAACATGTGCTTCAAACTTAGATATATTTCCAAGTAAAATAAAAGGTTGTTCTTTAATTACACATATATAATTTGATTTTTATGGAGTGGAAAATTAGAGTTTGGAGAAGTATAATGGATTTAATATTCAAACTGAATATTTAACCAGTTATAATAAGAAATTAAGAAAACAATGTTTACTTAATGAACAAAATATAATTAAACTATTATAGAAATCTAGTGTAATTTATATTTAAAGAGGAACTTACAATAAAAAATATTTATGTAAATTATTCTCTTATTTAAAATCAAAAACTTCACAGAGGATTCAAAATGAGACTGAAACTTAGTTAAATTTTAAATCGTATCTGCAAAAGAATTAATTTATATGAAGAAAACATAATAAATAAACTAGATGAAATACAAGTCACTAAGAAATAGACCATATGAGGTAAATCCAAAATATTTTATTATTCCAAAAAAAAAATGCTCCATCTTAGTACAAATATGCTTGATAGCTTGTTCAAGGGTTCAACCATAATAACTCAAAGGAGGAGTTATTTATAATTTTTTTGGAAAAGATCTATAACTTGTTTGGAATAGCATACCAAAATAGTACAAAATTACAAAAATAGATCAAAATAATAGGAATCGAGAAACTGCTGAAGAGGTGGATCTATCCTTTGGGAATCTATTGATGGTCTGGCCTGAAAATATTGATGAGATGTCATGATGTTAGAATTAGAAATTACTAAATTGTTTCACACAATTGATCCCATCTTTCTTCACTTGGGATTTCCACCTTCACCATCTTTCTAAATGTTTCATCCACTTCTGTGTACCTCTCGAAATTTGGCTTGGTGAGAAATAAATGTTTATTTCATGCATGATGGTTAAATCAAACTCCAAGGCTTCCAGAAATGCCTTCACTGTTATTTTTCCTTTGACTTTTGCAAATTGCAAATTTGGTTTTGTCCATTGCAATAGAATACAATTCCTTGAAATAATATTCTAATTTGACCAATTTATCATTCAGACCTACCAATCTTGGTAGTCCTTTATGATTGAAGATATTAAACTTTGAATGAAAACTTTTAACAATAATATCCAAAGTTTTCCATTTTGTTTCTAATTGGTTGATCAAATTCTTCTTTTGTAATATCTTCTTAATCTCTAAAATGGTAGTTGTTTTGTCAGAAATTTTTATTTCTTCTAGTTCTTCTCTACTTTTTGAATTTAACACTTTGATCATATCTTCAGCTTCTACTGGATTGGTCTTCAAGGTTGCTTTATGCTCTTCTATTGCTAATCTACATTTGGTGATGAGTTATTGCTGCTAAAAACTAATCTATATGGATGGCCATACATCTATCATGGATTGGCTGATTTGTGTCCAAACATTTTCCTTGGCATGGGCCAAAGTATTTGTCATTAGGGACTCTCTCTCCAACTTCTGGATCTTAAGTTCCAATCTCCGGGACTTGCATTTCCTGCACATACAAAGTATCATTTTTTACTTTCTGCAATTCTAAATTTTGGAATTTCTACAATAACTTCTCGTTTTCCTATTTTTGTATGGCTAATTCTTGTGATAATCTGGTTGGATCAGCTGCTGTTGAAGTAGACTCAATGAATGTTGATAATGAAGTAGGATCTGCACCTGCAACTATTATTGGGACTGTTGTGATTGGAACCATAACATGCTGTGCTACTTCCTTTTCCTTTAATAACTCTTCAAATTGCTCTTCCATTTTCTTCAGCTGTATATTTTGCTCAATGATAAGCTTGAGCATGTCCTCCTTTTGATGTTTATTCTCTGCTATATCCTTTGTTAGAGGATCTTGTGTAGAAGGTAGCTTCAACTGTTTCTTCAATGCAACAATGTCTGCATCTTTCGTTTTGAGGAGTAGCTCTGCAGCTTTTACATCTTTGGGATCATATCCCACTTTAATTACAAAATATTCTAATGCTTTTATTCTGTTATCTTTAGCTAGGGAAGAAACCTTTTCTAACTTAAGCTGAGATTGAGCATTGGATAGGGTAGTCCTATGTTTGGAAAGAGACATAATTTTAGTTGTCATAGTAGAAAACAACATCTCAACAGTCCTTTTATAATCTGATGGAGACTTGGGAAATGGAATTTGGTCTTGTAAGAAATCCATTTGCATTCTGCCTTTCTCACTGTCAAAATTAGAAAGAAGCCTATGTTGGGAAGTTGAAGTTTGTTTCTAGAATTGGCTGTACACATTGGAATTTAAAGTCTCATTCTTCTGTTTAATCTCAAGGAACCTGGAAAATATATTCACATCATCTGAAGAACTAGTTCCTGTTGACTGAATGATTTCTAAAGGCTCTCTAGAAGGTGAAGTTGTAGGAGAAGTGACTGGAACATTGGTTGTAGGAAGAGAGGTTGAAACACTAACTCTTGCTGATGTAGAAACTTCTGAATCTCCTAGACCAATTATAACTAGTTGAGTTTCTTCTGTTGAAGTAACCAAGCAAACCTTTGGCTTCTTCTGTTGAAAAATAAATCATTTCATAATCTCCTTAGTAGATGAAGTCTCCTCTCTTACCCTTTTCTGTTGCTTGCTCTGAGTAACCGGAGTTTGTTCAGTGGGGGTGGATATAACCTGTTCATCTGCCTCTTTAAGTGTGCCATCAACCAATTGCTCTTGATTCATGAATTTTTCTATTTTTGGCCTTGGAGTATGATTATAGGGAGTCATTTTTAAATCAAATCTCAAGGTAGAAATAATACCGAGATGATCATAAGACCAAGTGAAGCTGGGATGGAAATTCATCTTCTTTAACAACGTATCTGCCTCAACACCAGTTGATCTAGTGTTGCGAATGAATGATCCAATCTATGCTTTGTGTTGAAATATGGAAACAAGAATATTCCAATTTAATTTTTCCTTGAATTAAATTTTGAATTAAAATCGAATTTAGTCTTAACAACTATTTGGAAATAATTATTGAATTTATTTTAAATTAATTAGTTGGAGAAATTCAAGTTAGAAGTATTTTTGAAGTCATGCAAGAGTTATCCCTTAAATTAAGGAGATAAGATTGAGTTATATTTGAGTTGTAATTAGTTAACTCAATTTACTGAGTTAAGTCCAGTTAAATTAGTTCCAAACTGTGTGAGGAACTAATAGTGAGTTAACAGTCAGTTGATGCATTAATGCACTCAACTAGTGCTACTCTAGTTAACTGAAGATTCCCTCATCAGAAAATCATGCATGTCTATTCTGAGAAATACCCATTTGAGTTTAATGTTTAAGGACAATGTACTATCAGTTGCATGTGTTTTTTCATGGAGAAAACTCATGCGTGCAGTCAAGGATTCATCTTTGAGGATTGCGTAGTTTTGAAGGCTTGTTTTTCCACTTGGTAATAGGCTAATCATCCACAAGGAACAACGAAAGAAAATAGGAGCTTGGAGGGTAGAGAGAAAGGTAGAAGAGAAGCCAAAATTTCCTGTGAGCATCTATGAGGATTGTATTGAGAGCTGGCTAGCTGTGAGAGCTAAGGATTTGTATAATTCCTATGTATTTCCACCATGTATGATAATACAATAGTGTGGGGTTTTTATCTGAGACTTTCCCCAAATTATTTTCATGTGTATTGTGCCATTGATTCTTCTTCTTTTGGTTATATTTTTCAGCTCGATCTTTAAGCTTCTGCAAATTGATAGTAGAAGTAGGTTACAATATTCTACTTTGATTTATATTGCATTATCAGGTTAACCTATCACATATTTTCTACACTTTGATCTTGAATTGAGACTTCCTTTTCCCTGACACAAAGCGCAGGTAATCCATGTTGATCATCTGCCTAATATATTCCAGAGAAAATATTCCCAAAGGAACATACTTGGGTAGCTTATATGGTGCAAGTTCACAGCCATATACCCTTATCTCTATGTAATTCTGGTATAAATACCAGTCACCAGCTTTAGTCTTCTCACTTAAGTGTAAAATCATTTTAATTTCATCTCCAATCCTTGGCTCTGTCTAACTATTGAGGAGCCGTGCCATTGGTTGTATGAATGTATCTAAAAATTCTAAAAATGAGGAGGTGGTAGAAGTTGTAATGGCTATTTATGTCCAGTGAATGACTGATTGATTCACTCCTTGTTCATCCTGCTTGCTGAGCTTGACAGGAAAAAGAAAACCCTACTGAAAAAGAAACACGTGAACAATTACAAAGCTATAACTGAACACTTCCTGTACAATAAAAATTCATAAATTTTTCATGTATATTATCAGCCAAGAATTGGCTATAATTATGCATGAGTGCTAGTTGTTGATCTTTGTTAAAGATGGAAAGGAAACCAAGGATAGTCTCATCAACGGACTAGTCATCTGGATATCCTAATAAGTAGGAAAGTAGAGAAATACAATGTTTGAAGGCTTCAGGAAACATGGAAGATGAGTAGGGAGGATTTATTTTTGGTAATTTTGCATCCTTAGGTAAAAAGATTTCAAAAATTTGGGCTCTATATGGAAAGGTTAACTTATGGTATAGATCCATAAGTGATGCTGGTGAAAAATGGCTGAGAGAGTCTAATTGAGGGATTATAAGCATCTAGTTTAAGATTTTAGCAGAGATGGTGATTATAATATCTCCATTTTGGGCCACCACTTTTCTTTTTACAGGGTCATATTTGGCTTGACATTGGGTGATTAAATCGAGGTAATTTTGTTTGAGCCATAAGTGCAGTTCATAGAAATCGAACTCACACTTGGCTTCTGCAATTTTAAATAGTAAGTCTACAAGAGGAACATGGTCAAGGTCGAGCAGGGTTGGAGTAGTAGTGCTTTCCTCTATAATCTACTTTTTATCTTTCCCTTTTGGGGCCATGCTGATACATAGAAGGAGGAGCGATTCTGGTAACATATCGATCGAATAGGAAAAGGTCCTGCAAAAACTATTTACCTACAAATAATAGAAAAGAGTCAGAGGAAAGTGACAAAGAGGCAGGTATGGGTTTATTTATAGCATGTCGGGAAGGGCTAATAGTTCTATTCATGATTGTAGGGGTTTTAATGCATAGGAATGGAGCTACAACCGGTGATTATAAACAGGTATGATAGCAGGGAAATGAGAAAGTGAGGTGGCAATGGATATGATGACTAGGCAATGGGTATGTGAGGTGGCAACATTTGATTGGTTAGGGGATAACAATTGAGGCAAGGGATGAAAGACTGTTGGTGGAGGGAAACCACGAGAGGTTTCCAGGGGGGTGGGGGGTAGCGAGTGGTTTACGGTTTTGAGCTAGGGGAAGGGGTGTAGCGAGTGGTTTACGGTTTTGAGCTGGGGGGGTGGGTAGCGAGTGGTTTACGGTTCTGAGTGGGGGGGGGTGCGGAGTAATAAGGTGGTGACATGTAGGGTTGGGGTGTCCATCATTGAAACCACTTTGCAGACCCCCCCTGGTCGCATTAATGAGAAATGGTCGAGGGGGGTGCGAAGTCTCTCCCTGTCGTTGATCTGAGGGGGGAGTATATCGGCTGTTGAATGATGCGCTCTATTTATGAAAGCTAACAAGACATTTTGTCTATTAGTGACTTTGGCCCAAACAATGTATATGCGCTATATGATGTAAATTTTAATGTCAAAGGTTTACAACCAAAAATTAATTCTGATTAAAGAAATTAATCATTAATTAACAAAAATTTTACATTTCTAATGTGGCAAATTTAAATGAGAAGCCCTTGCATTTATTATTTTTATTTAAAATTGAAGCCTTTAATTCTTTTTGCTTCCCTAACATTTTTATTTTCTTTTTCCTTTTTCTTTAGGGAAACTAACTCCTAACATTTTATTGATATGGATGCATATAAGATATATAATTGTCCTAACATTTTTTTATTTTTCTTTCTTTTCCATCCATATCCCAACTTAACATTTTGAATTTATTTTTGACTAATATACTAACTTATCAAAACTAAATAATTTTACAATAACACCAAGATCCTCTACTATTCCTTTTAGGTCTAAGAAATTACTAGGAAACAAGTCCTAGTACTCGTGTAGCAGCTCCACAACTTTATCAAATGTATCTTCGTCCCAATAATCATCTATCTTTGAGAACTTCAGCTACACCTCAGACCCAATATTTACTTGCCTGGTCTTCAATTGTTCTAATATATCGGGGTTTTCCACTTTAACTCCTTCAACCTCACATTTTCCCTCAGTCTCTAGAATGTTTACTTTTCTCGAATCCTCTTGTTCTTCAACATTCACATTGCAACATTCTAGCGCATGGCACAATTGTGTACTCCAGTCTTGTTGTACCCATTCCATCGGTTCTTCAGGAATTCTAAAAATAACGACCTTAATCTCTTGTAGTTCTTCATAAATGCATTTAAATACACCCTCAAAGCTAAAAATTAATAAGTAGATCTCCCTAAAGATGTCCCATTCTGCCATCCCATGGTGTAGCTCTGTTTCCAAATACCAATTCACTGGAATAATATCTAAGGTGTGACGGAGGATATGCACCGATTCTAGCTATGGCTCTTCTCCCCAAGCTTTATTCCACCTCACGAAGTGCTTGAGAAAATCATCCCTTCCACTATATTTCTTAGTTATCCAGGTATTAACGTATCCAAACCTTAGCTTAATCATTTTCTTGTATTCCTTCTAGTCAGTGAAGATTTCCTTATTCATACCCGACCCTCGAGTAGGCGTAGTGCGTAGTGACAAATAAAATGCTTGGAATCAATGTTCCTCGGGCACCTCCCTTTCAAACTCATAGAAAAATAGATTAACATCATTTAAGCCATCACAACGGGGAAGTTTTCTTACCTCTGTAGATACACATCACAGTGATTTTGTCATCATATTAGAATGTAGTGTAGAGACTTCAAGTAACCTATTTTTCTAGTGTTTGATCTCTTGATCTGATTTTGAGGTACATGAGATGTCTTTATCCCATGTGATCCGCCCATCTGCTGTGGGATTGATCCAATCTTTGTCGCACACAGTGATATTTTAAATTTGATCCAAATCATTGTCCTCCTCATAGTCATGGACCGGTTCAATGTAGTGAACTCCTTCAACCGGGTCTAATGGCACAATAAACCTGAGTGCCTTCTTCTCAAAAGTCATCCTTGGCTTCTTTAGATTGATCACCTCGTATATATAAAAGGCCCAATCAATTCCTATTAGTGCAAGGTAAGGATTGCTATCATCCACTATTTCAATTACCTCAAAGTCAACCAACTCACTTGCTCCTTCAATGTCCACAGTTACCCCATACATGTGCCCCATAGGAATGATCTTCTGCTGATTGGCCATGCGTAGCTATATAGGAGACCATTGTAGCTTTCCCATGTCTTCTTAGGTAGCACGTGCGCATCAAAAACCAAATCTAGGATGACTTGGTCCATTTCATATTCTCCTATCTTTGTGGTCAATCTCATCTCGTGACTTATTCGGTTCTTATGCTTACCTAGTTTCCTCACAATGCACTGTTATGAAGGAATCTTAATCTTACTTTTACAATTTTATATCAATTCGTGCATCCCTTCTACTACCTTCTAATTCCTCAACAACTTCATACAAGTTTTGAGAAAAGTGGCTAACAATGAAGGATCCACATCTTTCACTTCACTATTTCCACCCAGTGTTTCCTGACTTCTTGACGTAGAAGCCTCAACAAATTTCCTCTTAGCTTCCATCAAAGTCTCTTTAGCTCGGTTGAGGTTAAACCCAACTTCCTTTTTATCATCCTTGCATGCTTGTCCCTTGGTTTGTGGCTGCTTTCCCTTATCTTCACCTGTGGCCATACCACTACTCATTACAATATTGATGTTATGATCCTCTTCGCAAGGCTCCACCCTCATCATATGGATATTGTGCATAGGATGATAGGTCTACATCTTATTTTCTTACATATTTTCTATAAGTATCAGGCAATCTTCTATCACATGATCGAACTGTTTGCAATATTGACAAGATGTATGGGTTGGGTTCAGACAGTCGCACATAAAATGTCCAACTTCACCACAGTTATAAAAAATAAATTTTCCATGGCCTCTGCCAACCCCTCCTCCTCTTCCTCTTCCATGGCCTTGAAATCCTCTGCACTTCACTCGTGCTCTGATCTTGAGGCTGATTTTTCGCTTGAATTCGATAGGTAGGGGTTCTATCCATCATTAATTCATAACTTCAACAATGGCACTCATGATGACCTACACATTTGTAGAAATTGCAAAAAAACTGCTAGGGGGTTTGTACAAACTTCTGTAGTAAATGAAAATGGTCTATCACATGCTGTCTTGTAACCTGAGAAATAGCACAATACAATGCTACTCTTGTGCTTGACCCAATGGTGTTTTCTAGCTTCAGGGGGATAGCCCCCCCCCCCACAAAAAAAAGATAATTGTGATAAACCAGACAATGTTCCTTATCATGGCCATGGCCCTTGCATTTCAAGCACCAAACTTATGAAAAAACTTCAGGCTGGGCTTCCTTTCCCTTATTCAAGCTCTGCAACTCTAGGTGCATACTTTCCAACTACGAGTGAATCTGTCATACTCCAATCTCATCGCGATCTCCATAACTTCTGATTGTGTTGCTATATTCTTTTGCGATAATGATAATCTTAGGTGAGGAAACAATGAAGCAATGTACCAATATTTGTGTTGTTCATCCGTGATGTTCATATTAGCCTGTCGGATCAAGAATTTTAGCCTCTGATCAAAATCCCATGTTACCATTTGTTGTATTGCCTTAAACAATGTAACAGACCGTGCCTGAGACTTAGGTTTCTTAAACTCACTGTTCAATACTTGCCGAGTCTCTACCAATGTCACACCAAGTTTGTCTTGATAGTACTTGATATGCTAGGTTAGTGCCCTATCCTGCAACGTTGTGACTAGCTGTGATTTCTTTAGATTATCATTAATGATATGCTGCGCTGTCCACAAAACATTTACAGCAAACTAGAATTTCTCAGGGTCTTCACTCCCTAACCCTTTAAATATCAACATCTTCATTGCATTTTCCATGTTGAATGGGTGAGGTGGAGGTGGAGGTGGAGGTGTATGCAGTGGAGGCGGAGGTGGAGGTGGAGTGAATGGATGAGGTATCCGTGGGATACCCTGACTTACCAATTACAATACACTTCGTGGTGTATTTAGAATAGTTCCTTCATCCTCGCTTGAAGAGGATCCCAATAGAAGACTATATTCAAAGCCCGATTCTATGTTTCTTCTGAAGGGTTTTTAGCTTTTCGTAGTCCC
This sequence comes from Pinus taeda, assembly GCA_000404065.3. Classification (NCBI taxonomy): domain Eukaryota; kingdom Viridiplantae; phylum Streptophyta; class Pinopsida; order Pinales; family Pinaceae; genus Pinus; species Pinus taeda. The sequence continues at coordinate 154,929 of APFE030246253.1, forward strand.
AAACATCAAGATAACAACATAACCCGTTTCTCACACAACAAGATATTAAATCAAGTTTTTCATAGATTTTAAATACTTACCTTGTGGTCCCTTGAAGATCTTGCACTCTGCTTCTCTATAGCTGATGGACGTATCAATCACGAGCTTAGGACGAATCCTCCTGTGATAATATCAATCCAATGATCAAAAACCCACATGATGTTGTTTTTTGAAGCTTCCAAGCACCTCACCAACTATGGAGTCCACACAATAGGACCATCAAGTCTTTGCGTACCTTGACTGTTCGCTAATTTAGAAAACCACTCGCGCAATTCGCAAGGGAAGAAACATAAACTTTCTTCTGTTTCGTCTTAGTATAGGTATCTATTCAACCATTATTCCTTAGATAACTGCAGATTTATGTTCTCCTAAGTTGTGAATGCGTGTTCCTTCCGATCGAGCCATTTCTCAATTTCTTTCTTAGTAGGAAACCACTTATTTGACATTACACATTCCGTGCAGAGATTCAATTGTAGAATTGAGGCTTCTGTTATCCATATCAAATTTTTGAGAGATTCTTCAGCGTAAATCACATAAGAATTCATTTGTCGATGCGTTTCGAACCAACTAGTGTGGTTCATCGTTAGGACAAGTTGAAGAAACTGATTCAGCTTAGCATGTTAAATAGTTTGAGCAGTCTCCAACGACCAAATTGACTAACGGCTAATTTTGATCTTAGGATCGAGGACAAATTATTATTTCTTTAATATTATTCTTATTATTATTATTTATGGAAAAAGTCCAATTAGATAAAAATATATAAATTAATGAAATAATATCATGGTTGGTTTAAAGAATTAATTAAATTAATTTATCAATTATATATATATATATATTATATATATATATATATATATATATATATATATATATATATATATAATAGTTATAATATTAGGTTATTAAGATAGAAGTTAAGATTATTATTTATTAATTAATATTATTATTATTATTATTTATGGAATATAAATAATATCATGGTTTTAAAAAAATTAATTTATTTTAAATTAATTAATATATATTATATAAAATTTATAATATTAGGTTATTAAGATAAAAGTTAGGGATTAAAAGATAATTTAATTTGATTAAATATATCTAAATAATTTAATTAAATAAATAAATTATTTTTGTTTTTATGATTTTAATTATAGATATATATATTTGATTACTATTAAATAATTGAATAATTTACTTTTGAACGAACCATTAGAATTGAAATGATGATTGAATTATTAGGGTTCTTCATATTATTTTAATTAGAATATATATTTGTATGACGTTAAAAATAAAAATAATTAAACCATTAAAATTAATTTATTCTAATAACCTAATATTATAACGTTATATGAGCAGACTTGCGGAGTTTCCATGGGCTCCCCCTTGTCCCATGTCGTCGCTAATCTCTTTATGGAGGATTTTGAGTCCAAGGCTTTGGCCTCCTCTCGTCTATTACCGAAGCTTTGGAAAAGATTCGTTGATGACACTGGTGTTGTCTGGTCTCATGGTCATGATGAGCTGGATCGTTTCTTCAGTCATCTCAATAACCAGTCTGCCACCATTAAATTCACAATGGAAAAAGAAGACAATGGTTGTCTTCCGTTCTTGGATGTTCTCATCTCTAAGAATGTGGATGGTTCCTTTTCTCATCAGGTGTTTAGAAAGAAGACACATACTGATCAATACTTGCATGCCTCTTCCCATCATTTCCCCGCTCAGAAGTTAGGGGTTCTAAGCACGCTTGCCACCTGTGCTGTTAGAATTTCTGATGAAGAGAGCTTGGAAACAGAGAAGGCTCATCTCCTAGATGTCTTTGTGAAGAATGGTTACAGTAGACACCTGGGTCAAAAAGCCTTCCTCAAGGCCAAGAAGGAGCCTTCAATCCGAAGAGATCCTAAAGATCGTGTCATGGGGGTTAACCTACCTTACATCCAAGGGACCACTGATAGGATTGCGAGGATTCTGAGGAAGTACGATGTGCCCGCAGCTTTTAGGCCTCTCAATACTATCCGTGGCTCCCTTAGGTCTGTAAAAGATCCTATTGACCCTAAAGACATGAAGGGCGTCTATGTCATTCCTTGTTCCCGTGGGACACCATATATTGGTGAGACGGGTCGCTCTATCAATCAAAGGATTAGCGAGCATTCGGCAGACTTAAGGCATGGAAGAGCCAAGTCCTCAGCCCTGGCTGAGCATGCCGAGAAGACTAAGCATCATGTCTGTATTGAAGAGGCTCAAGTCATTGCTAGAGTTGCGCAGTTTCACCATCGCAAATTTAGAGAGGCCCTAGAGATTGAGAAAAGGCTGAAAAATCTTAATAAGGATGACGGTTGGAAGATTAGCAGTTGCTGGGTCCCAACGCTGTCTTCCTAGCGTCCTCATTCCCTCATCTCTAAGGTCTCAGGGTTCCCTTTTCCCTCCCCTTAGAGGTTGATTATAATATGTTAGTTATTTACCTAATTATAATTTTTAATATATATTTAGCTTTTAAATATATTTTATATATTCAACTTTTAACTTAACAACCTAATAGTATATTGGAATTAGTTTATTTATTTTAATCCCTTCTATTATCTTAATTACCTAATATTATATATATACGTTTTACTAATAGCTATTAATAAAATAATTAATAAATAAATTTCGAACCATTAAATGTATTAATATATTTACCTAATTACATTTATTTATTTAACTGTTATTATATTTAAACTTAAATATTATAATTGGAATAATAATATTTAAGAAATAATTTAATTAAATAAATAAATTATTTTTGTTTTTATGATTTTAATTATAGATATATATATTTGATTACTATTAAATAATTGAATAATTTACTTTCGAACGAACCATTAGAATTGAAATGATGATTGAATTATTAGGGTTCTTCTCAACTTAATATTATTTTAATTAGAATA